>JANHGN010019865.1:16110-65211 GCA_024605025.1 Megaceryle maxima | reverse complement strand
ATTTTATATTTAAATTATTTCCCCATAACAGCCTTTAGTATACTTAATATATGATTATCTTCCAACAGACAGTATTTGTCTTGCCTCACTGATCTCATCCTTTCCTCATTTTTATTCCTCTTCATCTTCTTTCCTTCTTTTTCTTTGAAATCTTTTCTGACTGCACACATATGTGGGTGTCACAAAACCTTAGAATAAACTGTCTTTGACTCCACTTGTTCCTCCATCTAGTCTCTTCCTCGTCTTTCCATCAATCTTCAATTGATGAAAAAAAATTGTTGGCATCTCTCTTAATAATACTTTTCTCCTTTTCTGTAGCAAATAATCTTGTTTCCTGTGTGTTAGATAATTTCCATGAGAATAAGGCCACTGAAAGAAATTAGAAAATAAGTATGGGCTAAACCAATTGTGTATGAAATATACATCAGGAATACTGATTAGCAACACTTTAAAAAGGAATAGTACATAACATTAATTTATTTCTTTGCATTTCCAAACAGAAGCTCTAAAGTACACTTTATTTTTTTCTGTAACAACTGCAATTTAATTTACTTTACACTTATCAGCATCCTGAGCTGTATTAGGAAGAATGTTGCCACCAGGTACAAGGAGATGATCCTTCCCTCTGCTCAGCACTGGTGAGGCCACAACTGTGACAACTATTGTGTCCAGTTCTGGGCTCACTCAGTACACAAGAGACAGGGACATACTGAAGTGAGTACAACAAAGGGCCACAAAGGCAGTTAAGGGACTGGAACATCTATCACATTTGGAAAGGCTGACAGTGCTGGGATGGCTCACCCTGGAGAACAGAAGCCTTAAGGGATCTCATCAGTGTTTATAAATACCTGATGAGGGGAGTAGAGAAGACAGGGCCAGGCCGTTGTCAGTAGTGCACACTGACAGGCCAAGAAGCAATGGGCACAGACAGTTCAACTAAACCATAGAAAACACTATTTTTGACTGTAGGGCAGTCAAACACCTGCCCAGGTTGCCCAGAGTGGTTGTAGAGTCTCCATCCTTGGGGTTATTCAAATCCTGACTGGGTATGGTCTAGGACAACCTGCCTTGGCTGACCCAGCTCAAGCTGGGCAGTTGGACTACATGATCTCCAGAGGTCCCTTCCAACCTTGCTATTCTATGATTTTCTGATTCATACAGCTCTTACCTGCATCATAATACTACAGAAAAATAAAACAACAACAACAAAAAAGCTTTCAAGTATTCCTCTCCTCCCTTTTGGCTTTGTTTTCTTATCATTAATAACTGATGCTCCTAATAGTGCTCTGCTGAACTCTACTGAAGACAACTGTTTGGCCTATCTATAGGTAAGTCTCACCTGGTATTGTTTAACTATTGGCAGATTAATGTCATCTCCTCTGGAAATGAGTGCTATTCTGAGTAGGCCCTCCCATATGCATATCTTTTCCCAGAACAACAATCAATTTAAAAACCTTTGATTTAATCAGTGAATATGCTTCTAGTTAAAACAACAGAAAGAGAGGAGCTGGAGAGAAGGAAACCTGTCAGACATTTGCACTGAATATGTACAGATGAGCTCTTACATACTCCAGGATCATGTTCTAGGTGGTTGTGATATGTTCTCAGCTGCCTTTGCCTTTTATCCTATTTGTAGGATACCACAAGCTTGAGCCCACCAAGAAAACTCTTGGATCAACACTGAATTACGGTATCAGGAACAGAAATAACAGTAGCAGCAACAACAGTGTTTTGGAAGCTCTGTCAAATTAGAACTTCAGGATATTGAAAAGTCCAGTAAATGACCTCTGTACCTAGGGTTAATTTCCTCATTGAGAAAGGATGTTACTGATAGCTAGAAATTTAAAATGTTTCCTTCTCAGATCAGCAATTCCATGGTGTTATCAGGATTCAGCTGGAGCCAAAGAAATCTATTTAATAAAATCCCTAGCAGACAAAAAAAATTTAGTTCTATAATTCAGTTATTAAGCGTGCAGTCATGGAGTACCTGCAAATGCTGACTTACTGAATATGCTTTTGAACTGTATATGCTCAATAGACAAGAATCATACTGGATTACTTTATTTCTAAGAGGTTAATTCGGAGATAGGGGAAAAAAAAAAAAGAATTATACATCACTTATTACTCCTCAATTAAAAATGTGAATTAAGAATAACCAAAACCAATCATCATTTTGTAGGAAAATGCTCAGAGCTGATACTTTCTCCAGCATTTCCTAAATTTGAAACTTTCTTCACGGATTTAATTTTCTCTAGATGAATCCTGGAAAATGTCACTGAACAGTGACAGATTAAAATAAAATAAAATAATCCCTCACCAAAATAATAAAAAAAAAAAAAAGAAAGAATGATCAAACAGTTCTAGTACAGAAAACTGCAACGCTAACAATTTAAGAGCACTAGCAGATTTCACTTCACAGCCAGACAGAGAAGGATAATCAGAGCTATATGGATTAACACTAACTCAAAGGTACTGTAAAGTTCTGTAGAGCACCATAAGGAAACTCCTACTGTAAAATCTAGATCATGATCTTTGCACCAATAATTAACAGAGCCTGCTAACAGGTTGATCTCCAAGGGACAAAGACAAAACAGAATCCTCATATGCAAATCTGTCTTCCTGATTCTACCAACAGACATAAAACATTAAGTGGATTAAAGCAAAAAAAGGGCAAAAAGCTCCTTTGTCTTCCTCAATAGCACTTAAGACAATAAAGTTCCTTGGAGACTGTTTAAATTCAGAGAAAGGGGAAGCAGGGAAAAGACTCTGGATCTGGCCTCAGCACATCTATCTAGATCCAAGACAGAAAGCTATTGATGAGCCTAGAACACTACTGACTGCAACAGACAAAGCAGGATGGGAATGATGATTACAATGCTCTGCAACGTGGACTGCAGTAGCCAAAATGATATACTGTATTTTTCTATGAATATAGCCACTGATCATTGTACTCATTTTGAGTTAGAACAGAACTAATTCTGTTCAGTGATTTTATTTCTTAGCTAAGTCTCTTCTAAGTAACTGCACTTTCTGATGTTAACAGCATATTTTTTCAGGCTGTCTGCTTCTAGAAGTGATAATGCTCAATGTTTACAGTTACTACCAAGGATTGGTGTGCAGAAAGCTCTTGCTTATGCTTGCTCCTGTGCAGATGAAGGTCACTGCTAAATCTTGTGTACCGTGTTGGGGGTTCAGAAGGTGAGAGGTCACACCTGTAAGGAGAAGCTTAAAGGCCTGGTGACTCTAAACAGACCAATGAGGTATTCCATTCCATATACATCATATTCAGTATAAACTGTAGGGATCAGAAGGGTCAAGCTCTCGTCTTCAATGGCCAGCATCTGAGGATTCTGTCCTTTCTACCTGTGATCCCAATCTGTGTGCTCCTGAGCCCAGTTTCAAAATCCACCTCCTGAATGGTGGTTAGTAGAGAGCATCTGTCATTTGTCTAATGACCAGTACAGCCCTAATACTTGATAATCAACCAGCCTAATGCTTGACAATCACCCATTTTGAAACTAAAGATATATTTATCCCTTCAAAAATCAACAATTCAACCCTGATCTCCCCAATTAGGGAACAAATGAGATAATGTAAATCCAGTACCATTTTGTAAGAAGGAATAAATTTGGCAGCTGAATCAGACAGGTCAAATTCCACTACAACAATACCCAGGAAGCTCACTGGCACTCTGCACCATTATTTGGTTTCTGGTATTTCTGTCAATTTATTAAGGAACAGTACCTAGCTCTAGTTGTGTGTGAAATTCCCACATAAAACAATAGCAAGGGAGGGGTGGTAGATCCTGTGTTTGCAAGAGGGAAGTTCACAAACAAGGTGCTCCTCCATTTATTTTGCCCATGAGCTCACCCAGTAGACATCCTCAGATTTACTTGCTAGATCTCCTCTTGTGCAAGAGTTGCAAGCAAACTGTGATTCTCTAAAACCTGCCTATTCCCTGTGACCCCCAAACTTCTTGTTAGAAAGAACATGCTCAAAAGGAGCAGACCCTAGGATTTCCAATTCACTTAACCATCTGCATGCTATCACCACTGGACTTTTGGGCATCTGCCCTTAAATGCCTCCTCTGAAACTATCCTACTTTATATGAATACACACTATACGCATATAAATGTAAATACATATTAACTGAAGCAAAGACTTGGACATTAACTTCTCGTGCTTCCTACCCACCAGCTTACCCTTTTTATGCTTCCTATGGTGAGTATCTGCTGTGGAATAGCTTCAGCAAGTGAAGGTGTGAGTAAAGCCCATTAAGGAAGTAGAGTGGACATATGGTTAAGACATTCTCTAAGAAGGCTGGTAGACCAGTGGTTGTATTATTGGTTTGTATTAGATACAATGGCAGTTAAAAAATTTGTCCCCTCCTTTCTTGTCCCAGTAGCAGTGATTGCTCTAACTACCTGGCTACCAGCTAGACCAGACAGTCTCTTCTCTGTACTTCCATTTATGTCTTTGCTTCAGTGTGAAGATCTGACCTGGTATAAATTCTCCACATTACAGAGAAGTGGGGAATGCCAAGAAGCACTAAATACCTCCCTTTAGGCTGAAGTTGCTTCTCCAGGATCTATTTCTCCCCATTAGGGCTTCCTCCTGTTTAGCTTACAGATCTTCTGCTTCAGATTGCTGTCTTTGGAGAATTGAACTCTTAGTTTGTCTTGCTCCTTCCAGACATTTCTTGGTGAGCTTTAACATGTAATTTGAGTCAAACATTTCCTATAGGCACATGTACCTTTTTGTGGAACCAGTCTATTTCTTCCCTAGTGAGGAAAAAATGTAGCTTTCATTAAATAATCATGTGTTACAAAGTCACTAAGTAAAGCCAAGTGTTGACTCTTCAACCTTCCACCACAACTACTTGACTTTTTTAAGAAGCAAAATACCAAGTAAGCCTCTCTTTTATTTCATCATATTGTAAATGATATGATTAAAGCTAGGTGCCAAAGTCTGTACAGATTCAACAAGAGCCAGGCATAATGAACTTACCTAAATGAAGGTTTTTTTTAAGAATATGTCAAAGTTCTTGTTTCTTGTAATATTAATGCAACTGATGTTTGAATGTATAAGGTACGAAAAGTTCTGTATAGACCAGAACTGACGGAGTGAGGAAGACGTTTATTTTTCTAATTTCTATTTTGGTGTATAGGGAAAAAGAGTGACATTTCCCTGGCTGAAGGTAAAGACATCTCTTCTCTGAAAAATGCATTCTGGTAACACGAACAATATACAATCTATACAGGGTATGTGTATCAACTTAGAGGAAAAAATGAGGAAAACAATCGTTAAGACAAACAGCAGACTAAACTAAACCTGACAGGTTTGAGTGATGACATAATACCCTCTTACTCTGTGATGGTGACACAAAAATGCCAAAGGACACAAAGCTGTCGGTCTTGTTGTTTATCTTCTATCTAAGACTAATAAAAGGAGGTTGGTGATTGACAGAAGAGACATGGGCACAGTCCTAGGCATACTGTTTGCACTCTGTTTGAAAAATGTATTGATGGTTTTAGGGGTGGCTTAGTTGTTATTGCCTTTTTCTGCATTACCTTTGGGATCTTTCACAAAGTTTTGATATAACTTTTAAAGCAATCATTGCTTTTTTAAATTCATGATGAGTAGTTATAATTGCTGATACTGTAGTGCCCAAGTTATTAACAGTAATATTAACAGCTTTTGGACAAGTGTCCAGCTTAGTTGAAAACAAAACTAAGTTTTGCATAACCCCTAGGTACTATGATGGTGAATAATAGAATTTCATCAAACATTTCTATTCTGTGGTGTCTCGGAAAACAAAGCCTAAGTGCATTTTGCAACATCAGCTCCTAACTACTAAAAATGGAAAATGATACAGGTCCCTTTGGAGCACAACACTGAAGCAGCACCATTTAATTTTAGCACACGAATCTTGTAAGACAGGTAAAACTACAAAGACGACATAGTCTACATCATGAAGCGTTGCTGAAAACAAGTCACTTATTTGGTTATTGCCCCAGTTACTCTGTAGTACATAGCTGGTAGAAAATACTCTGAAATTAACTAAGTGCCTTTCAGAGTTCTTCAGAATAATTCAGTTTGGAAGTCTGTGTTATTAAAAACATAGGAGTTTATAGCATTTTCAAAGTCTTCACCTAAATAACTGTGTGTCCGCAGGTGAGAATGCAATGCCAGTAAACCTCAAATTATTCTGCTTTATTACTCAAGAACCTCATACGATTGAGGAAGGAACCTTATAGAGCCACACTGTCTTGCAATTCATTCCTTTCACTGAAGTGTCTGCCCAGGCCTCTGCTAGCAAGGTACATCTTTAAGACTTGCAAGAGATATCTTCTCTTCTAAAAGGTTCCGATTTTATTCCGAATTTACTCCTCCTCTTATAAAGAAACTAACACTGAGAGGCAGAATACTGAGGAGCAATATGCGTGATTCCCACCGAGGCTGGCCTGCTCCCCTGCAAAGCACTGAATGTACTCCTGAAAAACACACAATCTGCTTCTGCTTTGGATCCTGGTTTGTTGTTTCACCTTGTCTGGAGTCACTTTAGCTCACTGAGCCTATGATTTCTAATGCCATACTCTGACAGAGGCTTTTTCATCCATCTAATATTTGCTGTAAAGTGTTATTAGGGGAAAGGAAAAGTACCCAAGAAAGGTGGAGATTCAGTTCTCATTACAGAGTGAGCTGGAAAACATTCCTTTTTTGACATAGAAACAGAAACTAGCTGAGTTTTAACAGCTTTATTCATCTCCCAGGTGCTGAGGATTGGAGTAGCAGAAACAAGGACAGAAAGAAAGTCTTGGGCTGGAACAGCTGAAATGAACAGGCATTTCACTGCATTTTTAACTCCTACTACTGTATGTCTATGTTGCTACCATGGCATTTGAGTCAAGTTTCAGTTCTGATCTCCTCACTGACTACAAAGCAATGCATGCTCCTCTCTCTTATTTCAGTGATTTTGACTGATGATAAATATATTTTTCAAGTATCAATGAATCATTTTGTTTTAAGGTTGCGCTTTGGCAGTATATTTAACAGTGGGCAATGTAGGCACAGCAATTCATAATGTGAAGGATAATCAGAAAACTATCCTCTTTCCTGTATTACAACAGCATTACAATGAAGTTATATATATTACAATGAGACATGTGTCAGTGTGCACCACTGTGCTACAGGCACATTATTCCAGCTGTTGAAGGTATTTCTCTTTGACATCACATTTCAGTACCTGAATACCCCCAAAGATCAGAAATGCACAACCAGTAATATAGAAAAATGGTCTAGCCACCGAATTTAGCAGTAACTAACTCTTCCTGCATACCCTTGCCCTGTGCTCCATTCAAATATTTCTGGTGACAACAGAATATTGTTTTTTGAGGTGCAGAAATCTGCCAGTGTTTCAGCCATCTTGTCTTCCTTGAGGCAGGATAAGAGTAAAATATATGAATTAAATACAGGAATTAATAGAGGGGGGTTTTATTTGCTGAAGTGTGCATTAGCTGAACTGCTTCTTCCTGTTGCAATACAGCTGTTAGCCTTCTTAAAGGGGTCGGTACCTTTTACAAGCACATCCCCAGAAATTTTATACAGAGACAGTCACATTTTAATATGAAGATCTGCCCTTTTTTTGTCTGCATTTTTTTGTTCAGAAAATAGTACTTCTTGCTATTGCTGTTAGTATAATAAAAATCATCCAACACCACTGTATCATTTCAGTCTGATATATTTAAATCAGTAACATGATACACTGATTGTCATTTAAATATACAGCCACAATATCATGTCATTACTCCTCTCTCCGTGCCACACTCAATAGTGAAAGTCATCAACAATTAAGTGAAACCATTTAAACAAATTTGTGGTTTCAAGGGCAGCCTAAAAATGGTACAAGATAGGCTGAAAGCACTATGTTCTTTACACCCTGATGTCAGCCTCCTGTCAAAGTAGTTTTATTGTGTCTAGAAAAGAATGTGATCTTGACCAAAATAACAATGAAAGGAAGCACTCGGTCAGAACCGCTCAGATGTAGTTCCTGCTCTAACACATTCTTCATCATAAACAGATTTTCAGATGACATTGGATCAGTTTTTACTCAAAATTTTATGTGCTTTGTTGAAGTTACATCCTTAACAACTTTATAATAATAAATGGAAATTATATGCACACAGCCACATGCCACACCCTGAAACAAATGCTGGTACTGGGAAGAGAAGCTTCCCTCCTGTCCAATCAAGTCAATGCAGCCAGATCCAAGATGGACTTGCCCCTGACTGAGGCCAAGCCCATCAGTGACGGTGGTAGCACCTATGCGATAACATATTCAAGATTAGGGAAATAATCCTGCACAACTGCAGCCAGAGAAGAGGATTGAGAATATGTGAAATAATTCTGCAGACACTAAGGTCAGGAAAGGAGGGGGAAAGATGTGCTCCAGGCACCAGAGCAGAGATTCTCTTGCAGCCTGTGGTGAAGACCATGGTGATGCAGGCGGTTCCCCTGCAGCCTATGGAGGTTAACTGTGGAGCAGATATCCACCTGCAGCCCATGGAGGACCCCCATCAGAGCTGGTGGATGCACTCAAAGGAGGCTGTGACTCACAGGCACATCACCTGAAAAGCACTTTAGTAGTGCAGATTTTCTTTGTTACATGGCCAAATGTACACGTTACATGTACCATCTCATGATCTCCTATGGATACACATGGAGGACACTCACTGTAAATGTGGAATGCCACTGAACATAGTTAACACTGTTCTATGAGGGTGGACTAAAAAGAAAGCTGGGCTAAGATGTAACTAGAATTTAAGTGGAAACAGGTTATAATACACAATGAACATGTGCATCTATATACAAATTTACTTCTTGGTAGTCACTGATCAGATTAATGACATTTTGAATAGGCTCAAAGTAAAATGCCACAAAGCATGTATTGTAATAAGAAACAGCAGTACAGTCACTATAAAAGGTGATCCTATAGTGGACAATGTAGTACCACAACAGGAATATCAGACCTAGCATGCCACTTATGATAGAGTACAGAGGTATCTGAAACCAGTTCAGCTGCATTAGCTGGGCTCAGCAGCAGTAATGCAAACACAGTGATGCAGCTATGTCACTACGGGGACCTGTGCTGGTGTATCTGCACAGTATTTTGCTTGGCTGCATGTCCCAGTCAGTATCTTTGCCTACTGACTGAGATAAAGATATTTCTCAAGACTTCTTGCAATTTTTTTGTTTCCTCAACACAGCAAGGCTGAAATTGACCATGGGAAATTCCAAATTTTTCCAATGTACTGAGTTGAACCTGATTTTAGTGGCACATTGATTTTCTGGAAAACAAACAAAACCAAAAACACAACCAAAAACCACAAATGAGATAATTGTATTCTGCACGTAATTAATAAGATGTAACCTCCATGTTAAGGAAGCCTTTTATCCTTCAGATACTGGATTATGCCATTAGAAAGTGGATAATAATAATTTGTCCAGTAGGACTAGCAAGAGTGCATCAAAATTTACAGCAATGATTTGCAGAATCATTGATTGCCTAAATATTTGATCAGTCTGTATCATTCATGTATTGTAATATTTATTCTAGATTTAAGTAGTTTTCCTCTGCTCATTATTGCTGCAAATCATATTGGGAGTTGTAGTTCTTCAACTAAGTTTTTACAGCATAGAATAAAGAGTAGTTCAAGTTTATAAGCAGAAAGATAAAACAGAAACTACTCTTTTCATTGAAAGATGATGTTTTTGCTAATCAGACTATCAGGATTAATGCACCATAAAAGATTTGTTTGGCACAGAGAATATACATCACAGATGAACTTAATTACACTTCAAAGGGGAAAGAAAACTACTCCGTGAAATAGCAGACAGGTCTCAACCTGACACAAGCAGACAGCTGATTGCTGCTATACCATAGCTCAGACATGGCAGTGTTTCACAAAACTTCTGCCTGGCGTTGGCAAGTTACCTTCTGTAACAATTCTAGAGTTAGCATTGTTTTACACAGGTGTCATTTTTACTTCACATGATTACATCTGGTGGAAGAGTAAGATCAGTGAGAGCCCTCTGAAACTGACACTAGAAAATTACGGTGAAACACTTTTTCATCAAGACAGCATCTGTCACTTTTATTTGCACTGAGAAGCATCTTAATCAGCAGGAAGCCCCACTGCAATCAATTACAAGGCAATTCCTGCCTGTGGTTAGCCTCTGGTCCAAATGCATCACAGCTTGACTCAGAGGAACACCTTCACTTGCCTCCTGCTCCAGAACATGGTAGTTCAGCAAACATATTTTCAAGGACTGATAGGGGATCCCCGGTCATGTCAGCACCACGGCAGGTAGCTTTGTGCATAATTTTCCCTTTATAATCCCAAGGTAGCCAAACTCACAGAAAAGCAGAGGTGAGACATGAAGCCATTCACTTCGAAATAATAGTCATTGGAGCCTATGTAGCTCTTAATTTAACTGCTAAGACTGAATTCTCCTTTCTTGAGCCACAAGGAAGTGAAAAACATACTGATGAGAATGTATCATTTTTACTGAGGTTAGGATAAGGGTATTGTATTCTGTTGCAATTGTATTAACGGATGGACAAAAAGAATTTTCAAGATCTACCTAGTTTGTATCCAAGATGAAGACCTGTCTGATGCAAAATTAGACAGTGCATGCTTAGGAGAGAAAACTGATAGTAAACATGACATTATCTTCCAAACTGTAATGCATGGTAGCCATGCAGTCTCAGATGGATATATAAATACATAAAAAACACATCAAGTACTTGTAGGTGTACTCGAAACAACTTGTTTTCGTGAAGTTAATACCACTACTTCCATAGTTCGCATTAACTATTGGTAGCACTGATTTTGCTAGAACTATTATTCAAAATACATATCAGAGGTATACTAGACTACATTACTTTAATTAAATAGGAAGTTAGTGACAAAATCCTTCATCAATAATTTTAGTGTAGACCTGTTCTATTCCAACCCAATTTATGCTGCTCAAAAGCTTTTGAGTTGCTTTATCCTTGAATAATAATGCTTCTTCTTTTACTTTCCTTTTTGTGGCTTGCACACCATTTCAAATTTGATAAATCAAGACCTAAAAATATTACAATTATTTATGTTGTTTCAAGATTCCTTTCCACATACTATTTTCCTCTCATGTTTTCATTCTCTTTTCCTTTCTTATGTCTCTGTACTTCATAAATACACTTTGTTGTACAAAGTGTACTCTTTTTTATGCTGTCTCTTTGCTATATTCTACTTCTTTTATTTCTTTTGATTTTTCTTTACCTTCTTTCATATCTCTGTATTGCTGTAGTGTGCAAAGTACACAGTACGAGTGAAGCTACCACACATTCTAAGGACAATGTTTGAATTTAGAGGGGGAAGAATTAGATGTAAGCTGGGTTCAGTTATTTTTCCTTTTTTTTTTTTTTTTTTTTTTTTTTTTTTTGTAAAAAGGTAATTTTTTAAATTTGATGGAAGCTTGGTTTTGTTTTTTTTTTTTTTTTTTTTTTTTTTTTTTTTTTTTTGTAGTAACAAGGTAATTATTCAATTATGCTTCCAGTATTTAATTATATTAAGTATTATTTCATTAGCCTTTTATTTTTACTAATCATTGCAAGGTTTGTAAACACTTTTGTATAGTTGTACCCAACACAAAGATGGCAATGGCTTACACTCTCCTAAATAAATAGTAAACTGCTATTTGAACACACTAGAGTGACAGGCATACGAAGAGCTAAGATAACATGAAGGGAACTAAATAGCAAATTACTCCATATGCATTCTGAGACACTTGCATTAAATATTAAATACATTTTAAAAATGCATAACCTGTCATATCTCAGCTCCTCTTGTCTCTTTCTCCTCATATGTTCCCATACTCTTTTTCTCTTTATTCAATACTTATATTGAAAATACACATTGATCGAAATACTCTTTAACAACCAAGCACCAGCTAGAATTTAAAGTGCATTCTTTCAGATGTTAATCAAATTTCTTCTCGCATGACACAGGAAGGTTATGGAGCAATGGATTCAGAGTCACAAGCTGCAGACACAATGATGGCACAGTAAGGGAAAATGGCCACTCTACTGTTCCATTAAGGGCTTGTAACTGGTAGGCCTGTGATAATGTTGAATTTCCTCTTTTAGGAGCTTTAGTTATTAATACTTTAAAAACTTCATTTCCACTTCATTTTCACAATTTGCTAGAGCCAACAGTTACCTACTAGGCAACTAGAACAAGAGACTATGATTGAGTGGCAGGTGTTTTAATGAACCTTTTTTCCTTCCTATTTTAATCCTGCCCTTCCTTCTCCCTCCAAGAATATTTCTGTCCTAAACTGTCCATTTTGTACACGTACAAAATGTGTGTACACTGACTCATGTAGACAAGAAAAGAAGATTGAGTAGCAAATAATTCAGTTATGTCTGTCTCTGATATCATATTTATATATAAAGTAGAAGGGGTTTTGTTCTGTTTTTTAATAACATCATCTCAGAGGTATAATTCTACACTCCATATTTAATCTAGCAAATAATGAAAAAAAAATGGTTTATTAACCAGTTTACAGAACCAATTGTTTTTATTTTTTGACTACAGATTCTCAACTAGTACCTGTTTTTCTAAGAATAATTATTTTGTTAATGCTGTGAATCTATAGTTCCATTAGAGTGCAAAATAACTGTGGGAAGTAAAGTCCCAGTTCTCTCCTCTATTTAATATTTTTCCCCCCAGTCAATTTTAAGTTATTCTCAAAATGTTATGAGAATTGACAAATTTCCTATTTCTGATGATACTTATTCTAGTAATCTAATTAGTTCTTCTTGTTCTATGATTGTTATGCAACTACATTATGTCATGAAAACAGCATATTCTGTCAATTTGTACTTTTGCTTTCTTCATGAAGTTTTGGCGCATTAAAAACAAGACAAAAAGCATTCTCTGTAACAGTCATAAATAGCAACCAGCATCTCTTTTTTATATTTATATAACTCATATTAATATTTGAGACCTTCAATTTACTGGAACATATTGAGTATATGAAAATAAAATCTTGCTTCAGAACCCACTATCTTTGAAATGTTCTGCACCAATCATATTAGATTCTTCTCACTGACTCAATCAGGCATAATTTAATCAGAAATAAATTAGACTTCCGCTATTAGTATAAAAATAAACACTTGATTCATCCTCATTCCCTTAAAATATTTCCTTGTGCCTGCAGTCATATAAGGATTAAGGGGATGAGCAGGCCTTCTGGCAAAGTGATGCATTTTCAGAAGGTCCTTTGGTCTTTTTTCCTAAGTCTACATGATACAAGATATTATGTGTAATAATGGATGTCTTTTTGGCTGATGACACTGAGATTGTACAAAATGACCAGCTGATACTATCTCTCTCACTGTAACTCTATCTGTATCTATATGCCAGTCCTTTGTTTTAGCTAACCACAGCTACAATGAGGACCATTTTCTTGGATGAACTACATCTTTAGCCTAAGTAAGTATAGAAGTTTTCTTTTAAAAATAGTGCATTTGACAACAAAATAGTGTCTGTATAAAAATGGCAGATGATGCCTTAATTAAAATTAAACTGAATAAAACACTAGATAACTATATTAAAAAAAAAAAAAAACTTGAACCAAGAAGGAGGTAACCTTGTGAAGAAAGTGATTAAAAAGAAATAAATTAATTTTCTTTTATCTGAGTATCAAAATGTTAAATTTGTCTGGGTAAAGTCTTCAGTCTCACCAAGTCTGTCTGATGATGGCATATGTTTTTGCCTTTACCTAGCCTCACCTTATGCCACAGTTTGCCTAAGATAATAAAATAAAATTATTCAATATAATACTTAATTGTACCTAAGGCTCTTAAAGTAAGACATCACACGACTAACTATATAATCCATGAGAATAAACTGGGGTTGAGAATTAATACATAGTCATTCTCTCAGGTGAAACACAGAGCAGCCTCAGGTCATGCAGAAAATGGTCACGGCAATCTGCATCAGGCTCTGGGAATGAAATGCATGAATGAGGGGCAGCCTCAGATCTGATTAAAGAAAACACTGGAACTGCAGAACACTGAACGAACTGGTGTCCTCTAAAATCCTTTTGTGAAGAAACAGCCTTGATTCACTCTATGTCAGCAAAAACGTCAAATGAATGACACACTTGGGCACTGAGCATTCATGCTTCACATTGCCAAATGAAAGAAGAATATGAAAAGGTTCATCTTGATACATTCAACTCTTTCCCTAATGGTTTATATACAGTAAGTATTATGCATCAAGCAGATGGGAGAATTCAAACAGAGGTGACATTTGATGCATATGTTAGCATGTCCACATTCTCTTGTATGAAGTGCTCCACATGGTGGGAAGAGAAAGAATGGATTATTTTCCTTTTCCCTAAATGTCATTTTTATGTGAGAAATCCTCTTTCACAGAAGTACTCAAAATGAACAGCATATTTACTGGAGAAGACCAAAATGGCTGGGATGGAGAAGGTCACAGTCACTTGTCATAGCTTCCCTTTAGCAAGCAATTTGGATATTTGGTCCTTATCTCAAAACTGTTTCCTAAGTATGGCCCAGGGATGCATAACAAAGCAGTGACGCACAATCTTTGGAAGACTTACTAGTGTTGTCTCCCACCAGCTGTATAATCACACTGCTTTACTGCACAGAGAATTACAAAGTATGGACATGTGACTTTTATGTATTTATAGACACCCTGACTCCTATTTTTGCTATTGATAACTGCGACAAGGAAACAATATGAGTATATGCACTCATCATTTTCTCCTTAGACTTCGTAAAAATTACAATAACTATTGCAGATAGTCTTGTAAAATAAATATAAGGCATGTGCTTTCTAATACTGCTTTGTTTCACACATATTAGGATTGCTTACCAGCTAAGCAGTTTATCAATTACAATTTCAGATGGCTACCATTTAATGGCTTATTTCTCTGAGGCAATAAGAAGGCAATTTTACACAGATACTCTCTACCTCAGGTGCTCTCTCATACAGAGCCCCATTCTCATTCAACCTACCTATCACTTAATATATCCACCTGGATAATGTCATGACTGTGTCTGCTTATTGAATGGAGAGGGCTACCAGACTTTGAATCTTCAAGTTTACAGTCAAAGAGATTGTGGAATAAAATAAAATAAAATAAAATAATGATGAGTTTTTACTTATTCTTGTGCAGCATAATAGTTTGCCAAATTGTCTTACTGATTCTAAAATTATGCTTCAAAGATTTGAGACATACATTTCAGAAGTAATTTAAATAGGCACTAGTATCATGAAGATTTAGAATAATTTTGCAGTTGGTTTACTTGGAAAATCCCAATCCAGATTACTACAGCACATATTATGCTGCCTCATACCACAAGGGAAGAATATACTGCCAAAATTGCACATAATTCGGGATCTCCTTGGCTGTTTGCTAATCTCCAGACAGGAGGTAAAATGTTTAGACACACATCTCTAAGTTGCCTGAGCAGCAGACAGCTGACACACAGTGTATCTTTCCACACAAGGTTGGGATAATCAGAAATGCTTGAGCTGGAAACTGCTCAGTGCAGAACAGACCAAACTGGAGGAAAAATTCTTTCCTTTAATTCTACAAGTTGTCTTTGCCTTTGACCAAAACTGCTGACTTTCAGAACATGCTGCAACAGCCCTTGTTTGCACAGGATATGGTGCCTCATGTGCTGGTGTCTTCACATGAGCTGGTGTCACAAGTGGGATTCCCCAGGGATCGATATTGGGCCCAACACTGTTTAGTATCTTCATAAGTGATCTGGATGATGGGATAAAGCAGACCCTTATTAAGTCTGCTGATGATACCAAACTGAGGGGGGAAGCTGACATTCTGGATGGGAGAAACACCCTGCAGAAAGACTTGGATAGGCTGGAATAGTGGATTAACAAGAACTTTGTGAAGTTCAACAAGGACAAGTGTAAGGTCTTGCAATGGGAAAACAGTTTGCAGTATTACACAATGAGATTGCACACTAGGATTGCAGTATTACACAATGAGAACAATCAGCCATTGAAATAATCTCCCCAGGTAAGTGGTGGAGTCTCCAACACTGGACACTTTTAAGACTCAGCTGGACAGAGTCCTAGGCCATCTTATCTAGACCATGCTTTGCCCATGAAATTTGGACCAGATGATCTTTGAGGTCCCTTCCAATCCAGTATTCTATGATTTTGGCAATTCTCACTTATTTGTTCTTTTTTACTCGCCCATTAATCAGCACAGTGGGGACTTTTTAAAAAGTACACAAAAGGGTTAAGATAATTGCAGAGCTCTCTTTGAAAAGGAGGAGGGGGAGCTCTTTTTGCATTTTAAATTAATACTGGACTGTTTGAGTATTTATTAAGAAGGAAGAAAACCTGAATCCATGTATAGTCCAGCTGTATTTTTTTTTTTTTAACTGTATCTGTATCTAAATTTTGGATACCCAGATATTAGAAAATTTCCATTAATACAATGGATGCTAATGTTTAAAGTCATAGTGAGTTATGCGAGTTTTATTGACAAATAACATAACTTTTTTGAAGCCCTTAAAAAATTAAACTCATTGTTCCTGAGTGCCTCAGAGGCCAGTATTTTCAACTAAGGTACATTACTGCCATTCATACAATGGAAAGAATGAAGCTTTAGAAAAGCCTATAGAATAGTCTTCAATTTTAATCTCAGTCAGCTGGGAAGACAGCTATTTAATGGCAGAGGATAAGGCCCAAGCCCTCTGTGTCAGTATTTCTAGGCACATCATGCAAACATTTGCTCGTATGTATATCTTGTTATCACTATAAGAAAATGAAAATAGGCAGATAATCTTGAAATATTAAAGTTGTAGAAAAAAACCCTACCCAAAGATGATAACTGAGTCACAAAATCCTTCACAGCCCCAGGACAATAATCTTATGTCACTGTAGCTTAGATTTGCCTACTTTTACTGCATATTAATCTTGAAATAGACAACAGTTACCACACTTATGACAAAATAACTGAATAAAAGTGGAACAAGCTATAAACAACATTCAGTTTTGAACAATCAAATTTGAGTAGTAAACTTCTCAAATGTTCTTTTTGAATTGTATTACTTTCTTGTATTTACTTTAGTAAGCTTTAATAAGTAAGAAATCTTAAGGAAATGCATATTGCAAGAAAAAAAAAGTTGTTCCTTTCATTATGAAGCACTTAAAATATGAATACAAAAATACTACTCTATATGAATTATTAGAAAATTACAACAGTGACTTATTCACTAGACAAGAAAAGTCTAAATCTCTAAACTGTTGGTACAAAATGTGAATGAGTGTTCTGTAAGATAAGAGGTAAAAAAGAATGAGTTCAGAGAGAAAAGTGCATATACTTAAGTACATTCTGTCCTTATTTGAGCTGGTAATAGAGGGAAATTCAGAACTGAATTGTAATTGAAAATGGGGAAGAATTTTATAAGCTAAAATCTCAGGACTAGAGTATAAACATGTCATCCTATTGAGTCTTGTGGATACAGCTTCCTCTGCTCATCTACCAGTCTCAGAGAGGTGAAAGAACAAACCATTGTGTGACATCCTTTCATTTTTATGAAGGGTTGATAGAATGAAAAATGGCAGCAAGAACATCAGCAAAGAAAACAAATTCTGAACACTGCTACTAAGCATCTGAGTAGACTGCAAATATGAAAATAATCTGGATATTTAAAATGTAGTCCAAGGTATAAACCTACATGAAGTTTTCCTTATCACATATTAAAGGTAATCAAATGTTACTGTCAATCAGTTTAAGAATATTGTAAAGTTGAGTTAAAAAGACAGCTAAGCCTCTCTAAACCATGTAGGAAAGAAACCCTTCCTGTGATTAACACGTCTAGAGGCAGAAACCCTTGTTAGTTGCCGCGTTTACTTGTGGAGTTTAACAAGGTCACAATCTACTTACAGCAGCAGCTGGTAGGACCCTTCTCCTTTTAACAGTTTCTGTTTTAATTATCACTGTTACCAGACATAGTAGTTTTCATTGCAGCAGCACATAAAATAACATAGAATAGAAAAGAAAATGAAAAACAAATACAGAAAAGGACTTATAGATAAGAATGGAGTAGATTTATCACAAGTTTAATATGTTTTTTTTTGTAGTAGAAAATGTTGGGGATTATTTTATGCATACTCCTTTCTGACACCTCCAACCAGCCCATGTACTCCTCAAGTTAAAACTAAGACCTCAATCCTCTTTAAAGACTCAATTAATTTGAATTAACAGTAGTAAAAGCAATTATTCTAGGTCATGCTGACATTTAGTAGGAGGACCAAATATTGAAAGTGTTGAGGATTTTTTAAAAAGCCTGCTCTACTTCATTACTTTGTCTATGAGTATCAGCATACTTTTCAATGGCAGATACTACTATTGTCATCCATGCTGATGCAGAAAACTTATTCAAAGGCCCCTTAAAATTAAAATCTAACAAATTTCCTACCAGATAGAAAAGGGAATTTGCCAACATAAGATTGAAACATAAAAAACATGTTTTGAGTTTAGTCAATTGTTGTCATCTATGGACTAACTTTCAAGAGATCCCAGGAATGAATCCCATAAACAGCAGCTGAAAATATCAGGTATTTGTGTCAGCACAGAACCCTGACATCTTGTAATTCACTGAGGTTTAATCAATTCCTGTTGATGGACATAGCTACATTATATCATATCAAACTCGTTCATGAAACACTGTGGAGTATGAGCATTTACTCATGTCCTTCACAGTTTGAGTCTCTGAGCACATAGCTAGCAGCTAACATGTCCTGGTTTAGAGGAAGGAAACTATCAGAGCTTTTTAATTTTTTTTTTCAACAAGGAGAGCACTGAAGCCCTGATGTTTGGTGAAAGCTTAAGAACTACAAGTAATCACAGATTGAAGTGCTGCAAATCTAAACTACAGGAACTGGCCTGAGGCTGGCAATTGCTGCTACCACAGTTTTGGCTGAATGAGCCATTATTTGACCCTAAAGCACCTGTCCAGCCAAAACCTATCAAAGAGTGAATGAGAACAGGTATTTCAGCAGTATTTGCAGAGACAAGAACACATCAAGAGACAATAGTGAAAGTAATAAAAAAGGCCAAACTTTCTATTACAAATAAAAACGCAGAAAACCTTTCTGATTCTGTTTGTACAAGAAATGTGTGTCATGCCAAGGATTTGAGGTGGAGGGGGAAAAGTAAACTCCATACATTATGACTGGTCAAAGTAAAGTATGCCACCATAACGCCCAGAAACAACCTTCAAGGAAATAAGCACATCCTTGTTTGTGTAAATACTTTTGCTGCCATATTTACAGTTTGAGTATTTCTTATCTCAAGTTATTACCTGTCTCAAAAGTATGCTGAAAAGAAACTTGAAAACCAATCACTCAAGAGCTCTTTCAAAAGCACATATGAAATTATATAATAAGTGTTACTCACTCTCCTCCTGCATTTATCATTAGTTAATGATGAGCTGTTGGAATTGAGTGCTCAGTGCAGTTTCATATGAAATCCTTTCAACTTAGTGTTGGCCAGAAAATATGAACATTTTAGAATTAAATTTTTTTAAGTTATGGGTTTGTATTTCACAGATCACAATATTATGTGTTTGTGAAGAATGGTAATTTACTTAGCTTTACCTGAGTAATGTTTAATTGTACTGGATACCGAATCAAAAAAATCTCCACACTGTTTTAAAGCAATGCTTAGATTGCTATGTATTTTATTGTATCACTCATAGTTCTACATTACTTGTCAGGTAAGACAGCAGTCTGAGTCCCTCTCAATATAATATGTTGCTGGATTCTACAATATTAATCAATTAATAATAGTGGGATGAAAAACATGCAAGTGGGGCTATGTTCAAGCTTATCCACCTACTGCTTGCTGCAACTGACAGAGGAACCACAGCTGCATGAACACTGAAGAGAATGGTCCTCTGACATCAACTGTCATGCTATATACCTCAGGTGCTACCTACCTTCTTTTTTTATACTTGTACTCATTACAGTTATTAACAACTATGACATATATCTGTACCACAATCTGAAAGCAAGCCTGAGCTTGCACCGCAATACAGATTTATTTAACCTTCAGCATAAGCAGCCCGAAGCACAAGGCTTTGGATGAATCCTAGAGAATTAAGTAAGCAGCAGCTTGCTGTCACTTTGCCCCTTAGCACAGGGACTACTTGATCCATACAGGTATATGGTTGTAAGATGGTAGGCAAGTGGGCTTTGGGGTTGCCTTAGATTTTAGGAACACTCACATATTTTAACTGGTGAGGAATGCTATTCAGGATACTGACTGAGGACTGGGTAGGTGCACCACAATCTATATATACCCTAGTGTTGGCAACAAAATAAATAGAACACATTACATTTCATTTGCTATCTTGTCTATACTGCAGCTGACATAAGTTAAATGTGAAGACAACGGTTTCTACTCTAGAACCAACTATTCCTAAAATCCTAAATGTATTATCCCAAAGTAGAACACTAAATGAAAGAATTTTGTATATGCATGTACAACTTCCAAGTAATATAAACAACAAAATTCCCTAGCCTTCTGCCTTTCCACTTCTTACCTAGTTTGGTTTTTTTTGGGGAAATACCACAAATAATAATCCTCAGCCATAAAACATACACCTTAAGCATTCTGCTACTGGTTGATTTGTTACCATCAAACAGAAGTTTATCCCATAACTAGTTTTCTTGCATGTGATCTGCAAATTTCTTTTTGCCTTGGGAAAATATTTTCTTACAGTCAAATCTACAGTGACTTTGGAAAAGGGAACATGGGTCTAATATGTATATAATATATATGTCTAATATGTATATAAAGAAGAAAAATCTCCTAACATACACTGTAAAATCACACTAAGCATTGCAATTAATAACTTTATCATATTGCTGCATTAAAACCTCTATAAATTATTTACTCAATTTCATTAACAAAAGAGAATTTGTACAACACACAGCCAAAATACCTCTGAGAAAAAGACAGAATGCTGTGTCTGGTCACAGGGCCAATAAGCCCATTTAACAAGGAAGGGGCAAAAAGTAGAAAGTAAGTGAAAAGTGCCATGACTAAACCTGGAAATCTTACTGATGGAAAGTGATCACATTTCAAAAAGGCTGTGGTAGACAAACCATCATTAAGCAATGCCTCTGTGGCATCAAGAGACATTAGGAGTTAGTAACCTGGAATTAGAATTTAGAGAAGGAACTTTAAATACAGAGTACATCATGCCTTTTTTTTTTTTTTTTTTTTTTTTTCCCTCTGTTATTTACAGATTTATTGTCAATCCTTTCCTGCAGCTACTTGTCAGCTAACTCTGGAAGAACTTACACTGCTATCAAGCACCATGGAGGTCACTCCCACATATATGATTACCTCCTCACTTGATTCATAGGAGAGTTGCTATATATATAGTGAAAGCTACCGTGAACAATCCGATCATTTCTAAGACAGATGTCTGCTACAAAATGCTCTTGCACTCTGGAAGCTACAAGAAACTAACTGAATTTTATCATAATAATATGACTTCCAGAATAGGGGGCTACACTTTAAATATTGGGTCCTAGGAAAAGGTAGGCATTGCTCAGAATAAGTCAGCAATCTGAAACACTGGCAATAATTTTATAAGTGCTGTTGCTTAGGGAAGGATTGATGGAAAGACATAAATATACAAAAAAAAAAAAAAAAAAGAATATGTGGAATAAAGTGTATGTCATTTGTTACTCTAGCTACAGAAAGTCTGAAAGAACCTTGATAGCCAATATTATTAAATTTGCTACAGGTTATCCAATATACTACACATTTTCTGCTTGAATAAAGCAAAGCAGCCTCAAAGCCTGTTGCCAGGAAAATAACAATTATTACTTGCTCTGTTTGTTATACAAATACCTCAAAGCATACTTTTAATTTACAGTCAGTGTACACTAATAAAGAGGAAGACATCCTGCCCTTAAAGGTGTAACAATTATATAAGGCAAAGAATAGATAAGACAAGGGAAAACTTAGATCCTCTAATCCATAGGCATCAAACAGAAGTTGTGAAAGTTTGATGGCCCTATTTCCAAAAGTGCTTATTTGCCAAAATGGAAACCACACCTGAAGACCGTCTCCCTAAACATCCAGAGAGGTAAGGGATCCTAATCAACTCTCTAATCCCCACTCCCAAGATGAAAAAACATAAAAGCTTGTGAAAATCCCTCAACATTCATTCTCTCTGGACCACAATTTTATGAGGGAAGGGTGGAAGGGCACTTGTTACTGAAAACGGACAATATACATTTCTTATAGAAGTGATCAGATCCCTAACAAGATTATAACTGATGGTCAAGGATCTTATCTGAGAAATTAAAAATGTATATTTGGAGTCTTTTAGATTGAAGAAAACATTGAATATTAAGTCATCGAGGTAGGAGTATTTTTAATGATGACTTAATGTTTGAACAAGGGTTCAGAAATAGGTCTAAACACTACCATTGCCACCATTAAAGCAACAAAAAACAGTGAGAGCTGAGTACCTCTTGAAAGGATCTTGTTTGTTCATGAAAGAGAGAGACTGGTTACTCAGACAACAAACCTTGCCTTGCATACTGGTAAGCCTTAGCAGCTCTAGCTGAGGTTGCTCAGGACAGGAACAGAAGTAGAAATCTAACCATCTTGTGAGCTTTCCAGTAAAAAAGGTGTGCCCCTACCCAATTCTAGACATCTAAAATTCACTAAATGCTCTTCTATGGTATTGCTTAATACTTAAACATTTAACTTGCTTAGATGTCTCTCCTCTCTCAGTACCCTGGTATTTTGAAAATGATACTCCATATTATTTACCAAAGATTATATACAAAACCTTTGATTGAAAGAGAAAGCTTTAAAGCTACATTTCATGACACCTAACCCAATGTCTTAAGCATAAAATTATTTTTCTTTAATTACCAGTTTCCTTCGAGCCAGTTTCTACCCCATACAGTAACTTACTGAGAAGCCATTCTGCTACTGAAACCTAAAGTATGCAAAAGTGAATTCAGACAATCTCTTTTGGTGTCCTGTAGTGTTTGTTAGATGTTTTTTTGAGCTCTTTTAAAACTGTTCTTTCTTCTTTTGTCAGTTCTTTTACCAGATATGGTTTACACCTTCTTTGTCTCTTCCAAATCCTCACCTTCTACAGAAACAGCATACTGAAATCTCACCTCCTGGTGTTATTCAAGGATCTTTCTGACATTCGCTACTCAGAATCTTGAGTCCTATAGAAATCTACAGTGAAACCATGCAGAAGGAAAGACAGTCACAAGGAGTAGAGACACTTCTAGATGATGCCAGAAGTGAGACTGAATTTATGTTATTTAGGACTAGATTATAAGGGTGGGAATTGGTGGTTCTCATGAAGAATCCTATCACTCTCCCCACAAAACGTGGCCTTTCAAAGGCACCTGATTATCTTGAAAGAATAGTGGGGGCCTATCACTTTCATAAGCTAGCAAAGCAGTTCACTCATTACCCTACCAAGGAAACAGACTTCAATTTTGATGACATTGCTTTTGTTCTGAGTTGCTTAGAAGAAATGCTGCACTTGAAGTTTGCAGCATGTCTTTGTTTAGATCAGATTTGAAGAAGTCTGCTCCTGATGTACTGTAAAAACACACTGCAAACTACACCATTATGCAAAGCCCATTGGTGACCTTTCTATCATGCACCATACTCAGTAGTGTACCCTGTGAAACAGGAGGACTCACAGTTCTGGAGAAAGACAGGTTCAATGATCAGAGGTTCTATAATTTCCTTTAATCATCAACATCAGAATCTGTAACTCAGAGGTATATTCAGAAGAAGCAGCTGTGGGGGGAGTTTCTTTTAAAAGAGCAACCAAAACAGAGCAAGCAAATCACAAAACTAATTAAACTTGATGCAACAAAAATTTAGAACATTTTTGAAGCAATTTTTAAGAAGAAAAAAACTGTGAAATTAACAGCAATCAAAAACTAATTAAAGTTGATGCAATAGGAGCAGCCAAAGAATGCCTGATAACGTTTACTGAACCAAAAAACATGGCTGTCAAGTTAAAAGAAATCAACAAAACTCTGTTTTTGAATAGTAACGCAACGATAATTATTCTCTGGGTGACACTTAGAGAATAAGATTCAACTCATTACCTCAAAAGACAAAAGGACTGACATGCTGTGTTAAACTGCCTGTGAAAAAAGGGTCTTAATACAGAAACTTTATAAGTAATTCCTAGGTCTTGCATATAAACAAATATGACTCATCAGTCAAAAACAATGAACTATTATTGTTGTATCAGTTACTTCTATAAATTAAATATTTGACATTTAGGAGAATACCTTGTCTAACAGGGTACTTACAAGCCAGAGACTCCTTGTGTTTTCATCCTGGCTTTGAAACTCATTGCCTCAGCGCCTTGGGCAAGCAATGAACATCTAGGAGTCCATTTCTTTTAGGATTAGGATGCAAAACTCAATTCCTGATGTCAAGCACCATTTAAAGTATGGCCAACTGCCAGAAATTATTTTCTTACAGGAATTCTTGGTGGTAAATAGTGAAGTGGGTCTGTCTGCAGTAGGCATAAAGTGTATTTTCCCTCTGTAGCTGTACAGCTTTTATATCATGGTCTCAGATTTATAAAAATAATTCAGATACAAATAAATGTTTATGAGGGGTATAATAAAAATGAACATAAGTATATTTTGTCAAAAGATTCTGAAGTACATTAAAAGCTTACTGTTTCACTAAAAGTCCATCTGGTAACTCCTGTAGGAATGGTCACAGTCAGGGTCCCAGTTAAGTGAGTCTCCAAAAAATCCATCCAAAATACTCAACTTCCAGCACCTTTATTCTGTAATCGTGGTTTAAAACCAACTAGGGGGATTCTTTCCAGTCAGTCTCCAACATTATCACCATCCTACTAAATCACCATTACAAGGCTTCCATTCATGCCCCGAACAAATAAAAGTCTATCTTATAAAATGTGATACCATAGCTAAATGTAGCACAGATCCCAAGCAAACAATCAGATTTGTTTTGTTATTTTAATCTCACTAAAACAATCTCCTCAGCTGAGTAGTAGTTTTCCATAATTTATTTTAATGCTTTTAAGTTCCCCTTCCTGTTCTAATAAATAAACCTTACATGTCTTTGGTGTACAGTATGTCAAATGATGACTCATTACTCAATTCCAAAGAGCTGCAATCTGGTATTACCGACATGCCTAAGGAAGATTTTCATGTCACATTACTCTACTTTTTCATATACCTGGCACTGTTTTTGAGTGTGAAATAGTAAGTTAGTCTGTTTATGGTGCTCATTTTCATCTTTACTGCATTTTTACTCCCAAGAAATTTTTAGCAGTGGGAGATTTTCTCATCACTTCCACTTTAATTTTTTTTTTTTTTTAATAAAAATGCTCACCCATTTTGCTTGCAGAGAGTTTACATCACTAACACGGATGTTTAATGAATTATTTTCTCCTAGTCTGTTCAGAAATTGCTTAAAATCTCTGAATGTAAGTTTTCTCCTTCATTTTGTCTCCTTTATAGTCAGTCAAGATTTTAAACTCCTTTTTACCTTGGGAATAAACACTGGCTTGCAGTGTGCACTTTCTTGTATTCAATTCAACAGCAGATCAATCAAGCTCCAGTAAAAAGAGCATTTTCATGTTTGCATATTATAAACTTCTGCAGCCTGGTGCAGAACTTCATTACACATAGAATTGTGGGGCCAAATTAACTCGTTACATAAGAAAGTCAATGTTACTGAAGGGGACAAAATTGTATTTGCTACACCAGGTCATGATTTGGCCTGTTATGGACAAAGCCGATCTATAAGGCAACTGTTGGTATGTGTTTATCCTTAGGACTGAGCCTGGAGATCAAGTTGTTATAATTTTATTTCTTGAATACAGAAAAATTTTCTTAAATGTTAGCTATTCATGATTTTTTATTTAGTTCTTTAGAAAAAGCTACTTAAACCTGAACTCCCAAGAAGTTCTACCTATCCTGTTTATACCACAGTAATTTGCCCCTTTTACAAAAATTCTCAGCTTAATTCTCCTGGTCTGTAGCTCTTGATTAGTTGACTTGCTGCCTCATTCTATCTCAGCTACCTGGTCAGTCTCTGCCTCTTCAAGTGAAGAAGAAAAAAATATTCTACCTGACTTTCTTGCAGTAGTAGAATAAATTTAGATCACTTTTTTCCTACTCATAATATCCATGAATGTATACATATTTGATACATTTTATTTCACAGAATCACAGAATTGTTTTGGTTGGAAGAGACCTTTAGGATCATCAAGTCCAACCATTAACCCAGCACTAAACCATGTCACTCAGCATCACATCTATATTTCTTTTGAATACCTCCAGGGATGGTGACTCTACCGCTTCCCTGGGAAGCCTGCTCCAGTGCTTTCAAATAGGTTGGAACTGGACAATGGATTTAAATATTAATGAGGAAGCACTTAGAAGAAAAAAATGTGAGTTAACCAATGGTGCAGTCATATACAGTATCATTCACTGTGAATACTGTCTAAAAATTATTTTACTTCAAACATTCCAGATTAAATACACAATCACAAAATCTCAGAACAAATCTGAAAAAAACACACCAACAGTACTCATCTGGGAGGAACATGACTTGAAAATACCTGCTCATTTTGAACCACCAGATAAGGGAAAATTTTTGAAGACTCAGATCGTATTGTTGCCAGTACCACATAAATTAAACCAATTCAATTTCTATTACCCTCTGTTCCAAGCCTATTAAATCTTTACTAATAGGTCTCTGTCATGTCATGCCTGTACAGTGAGAGTGTATCATAAGTTAAACGGTGGTAATGGGGGGATGGTTGGGTGGCATACTACTTTCAGACAAGGAGAGTAATTGCTACATTTTAAAATAAGAAATTAATCCTTATTGCCTCTACTACATCTGGAGCGATGATTCTCATCTACTGTGCCTTGATCAGTTTGACACAAAAAAAAATCTTTTTATTGATGGTAGTTAGAAAGAAATAGGAACTCACTACAAAATATGACTGCCTGAATATCTTTCTTCAAAATTGTTACATAGCACTGAAAACGAATAAGGACATTTTCATATCACTGCCATTTGCTCTCTTCCTTTACTACTCTCTCACATGTTTGAGAATATAAACATAGATGTAGACTATTTGACTGTCTTAGGAGAAAGGGGATGATTCTATCACAACCTGAAAGAGATAATCTATATTAATAGGGGGGCGATTTTCTTCAGCAAAATGGATTTATTACTGGCCAGAGTGAAAACCATCCTCTTGGGAAGCTTCAATACACTGATAGATTGTATACAGACCCCTTAAATTGCTTCATTACAAATTGACAACATCATTGTCAGCATATTTTGTTAAACACAGATGAACTGCACCTCTTAAATTCTTCAGCAGCAAGGCTGACATTTTTTTGGACAGTAAATCCTCTCATTTCTGAAAAAGAAATGATATACACTTTAGGACACATCGATCTGGAGGATGAGTCCAAGCTCATCCAGGCTTAAAAATCTGGGAAATAGCACAAGCTGACCTGAGCTGCATTAGCTTTTCTGAATTCCTCTATAGGCTCTCTAAAGAACTGGTTCAAACGTAACGTGATAGGAAAGTGTTTATGACTGTCATTGGGCACCTCGGCATTGTGTGTTGATGTGGCACTGCATCATCTTGCGATGATGAACTCTGGCTTGAATAGCAGAGGCAGAACAGAAAGAAATATACTTAGAATGAGCTCTTCTTACATCACCTCAGCTGGAATACAGTGAGATAGAAAATAATGTGAGTAATGATGCAAGGGCACAGTTTGCAATACTGGGTAAAATACGTCTTTCTACTTAGCACACTTTCATCTATAAATAGGTAAAATTATGCTCCTCCTTGGTAACTTCAATACTCAAACCAAGCTGGATTTTCAAAGTCTAAAAACACAAAAGTGAGCTATTTTACACTAAGCCACAATATGTTTTATATTATAGTTTTAATTTCCTTGGGAATTGGAAGAGTTCAGAAACAGAGCAGGGCATCGAAACAAACATGCAACTTGGTTTTTTTACACTCCTGTTTTAGAGCACAGTTATTACCGAGGTCCTAATTTCTATTTAGGAGAGAAAGAAATGGTTAAAGGACTTGTAATTACAACTTTCTTTGTGACAATAAGCAGAAAAAGACTTAAGATGCCCTAGTAAAGAAGCAGCAACAGCCTGCTTCTGTTTCTAATAGGAACGAATCCCACCAGAAAATGGACACACAAAGAACCTGAAATGATCCAGCTATACTACTGTCAGACCTTTTCACAACACAAAGTAACACTATTTAGCAACATATTACCTTGCAATGCTATTCCTTCACAGACAGGAATTCATAGGCCTGCCCTAGCCCTCAACAGATCTGTCATGGAGCAGAGAACTGACCTCACAGGTCTCAAACCCCACAGGTTGATCTAACCCCCTCTGCAAGAACTGGATGTTGCTCTGATAGCAAGGTACCACTTGCAAGGAGAAGCCATTCTAAAAAATGGGTTGTTCTGGTCGTGTTTTGCTCTGTGGTGCCAAGGTTCATGTCTTATTCCTATTTCCTGAGGGACTGAAATTCAAAGTTTTAGGTAAACACACATAAGAACCTAACTCCCGAAGTGGACCTTTCCACAGCTCCAACATACCATACTGGTCATGAGTGTGTGAAGGATGGTGATAAAACCCTGTATTAAATTTATTTCTCAACTTAAAGCCAGTGAATAAAGGCAAAAAAAAAAAAAAAAAAAAAATGGTGATTAATCAGTAATCTGCAAAGAAGAGCCAATGTATTCTAAAGAAAACTAGTAAAAAAATACATTAACAAAAGCACTAATTAATTAAAGCAGCAGTGCCTCATTTTCTACTTTCTATTTTAAAAGAAACATTCATTGGATGCAATTGGAGTATTTTCATTTTAGAGGAAGTTTCCATTTTATATATATAAAGGTGAACTGAAATAAACACTTTATTCAAATTTTTTAAAACAGTCTTTTATCAGGCAATTTCTGTCCCCCCCAAATACTTGATGCTGTATTTTGAAAAGAAGAATATTAAAATGATGATGTTTCTTTCAACATATCAAGTCCAGATTTCACTCCAGTTAAGTTCTGAAGTAGAATAGCTTGTTTATAACATAATTTGTTCTGTGACTGGTGAGCAACCGATTTATCTGCAAAATGTACAGGGAGGATCCTCGGTAGCTAATAGAAACTGAAACCATTGACATTTCTCAAATTCTTTACTAAGAACTAGTGAATAAAGGCTGGCACAGGTATTCTAAAAAGAACACCTGAGATTGTGCTGGGCCTCCTGACTTGGAGGAACAGCAAGTTGCATGATTTCAAGTCTCCTAGTTGCTTCAGCTGTACATTGATTCTTCAAGTTGAGTGAAAGAACAATGCCAGTATGTAACTGGACACTGCAACAAACAAAGAACAAATAAGCGCTCCCATCCATGACTCCCCCTTAGCTTCATGCTAACAGATGGTTAGCTGCAAGAAGACAGAAAAAAAAAAAAAAAATTAAAAAAGTGACCAGGCAGCATCAAAGCATTGTGAGAAAGAAAACTATATTTTTTTTTTTTCATATTAATAAGGGCAAATTGAAGCCTTCAACAGATCTGAAAAAATACCCATTCACAATCCTGGCTTAACTGCACAGTGAAAAAATTCTGTATGTGTGTCAGCTGCTAAGAAAGCTCTGACTAATGCAGACACAAGTCTGACTTTTTCAGTTGACATTTCTACTTTTCCAGTGGATCAGAACTGTCAGAAGAGTTCCCCAGGCAGACCAGAGGATTTCAGAGGAGGGTTATTCTGTAGCAGTCGAAGAGTTGTGGCATAAGTGCTTTGATGGAATTAGCAATGGTGGTTTAAGAACCAGACTGAGACTATTTCCAGCACTAGCAATTAACACTTCCATAAGAGAACCAGAACAAAGGAAAGGAATCAGAAGCAAATTTACCAGAACGAGATGCAAATTTTGCTATAAGGGCAAAGAGCAAATTCCCTTCTGCTGCTGCTTTCACAATGCCTTTAACTAACATCTGGCAGTGAGGTAGGATAGACAACTGGAGACAGACACATTTTAAATGTTGCAACTCAACTTGCCAAGAGGTCAGCTGCCTTATGCTGTCTTCATGCCTCTTCTGGTTTTCTCACAAGTTGTGACTATGATCAACATTTTTCTCTTCAAAAAATAAAAATTACCAGAAGTGGTTTTTATCAAGTATATCAGCATAACATACTGTGCATCTGTAGAGTACCAAAACAGGGGTTAAATAAAATTTTGCTAGGTAGTTGTAGAAAGTCTTTAAAGATAGCATTTGGCATGGGTTATTCGCCTCTTTCATTAAAGAAAGGAATACATACTGAGAACATCTTTCTGCCAACTGGTTAAGCAATGAGCCAATGCAATTAATTGTAAACCTTCCAGAAATTCCTCATGGTTCAACTCAACAGAGGCAATTCTTTACTTCTCAGACCCTATCCCTCATTTTCAGATAATCATTGCATTTATTGTGTACAAAAACTTTCTATCATGCTGTTAAAAGAAATGGAATGCAGCAGTTCTGTGATGCTCCTTAGCAACCTTTGATAATTAAGAGATTGAATTAATCATTTATATTTTTAATATAAAATCAATGTTTAAGTTTGCTTATCATTTCATTGCTCAAACAGCAAGCAAAACTAAAACTGGTTGATTCTAGTATAAAGAGTGTAACTACTCATTTTCTACTGTTTTAGTGGTTGATATTCAATCAATAACTGAGGTAAAAAGGATTTACAAGTACTGCTCTGTCCCCACAATCATATGCTATGTATTGCTTTGCAATTGGAATTTTTTCTTCCTTTGACTAAGGCAGATTTTAAGTCTTGTCTGCACTTATTTGTATTATTTACAAGTATTATAAGTGCTGTGTAATACTTACCCATAATACAAACAATTTCATGTAAGTCAAATCAAGTTTGGCATATTCATTCAATAGGGTTCAATTCAGACAGGTTTTTTTTCTGTGTTAGTAAGCAACACAACCATAGCATTAAAATAGAAATTATGGAATGCACACTGAGACATAAGATAATTTCACTCAAGATGGAAAAAATGCAGATGACACCCACATTATTTTTAGGCTGCAAAATTGACTAAAAAATCTGAAGAATATCAGAAGGGAAAATATGCCCTCTATGAAGAAAAATAAATACACATGTGCTAAGATTGTACATTGTGGTGCAGAATTTATAAATCAAGCTTTTTCTAACTGGCATAAACTAAACCATGACTAGATAATCTCTATGGGAAGAATGATCTAGTAAGATGGCATTGTATTTTTTCCTCTAAATGTTATTTTAGATAACGAGAAATTCTATTCAAGTTGGTTTTGCTTCCATTTAACATGCAGTTACAGCTGTCACTGTAGTTGCATGGCATTATTCTCTTAGGCTGCTACTGGACAATAAAGCTACACATAGAAATAAAATAATAATAGCTCATGATAAGTTACATTTAAAATGTTTGACCAGACTGATCAATGGGCCTTTGCTTTGAAAGCTAAGTTAGGTTCAAGGAAGGAAAAGATAATACTTGTTCCAACAGTTTGTCCATATCTCATCATTTGGGATGCAGCCCCAGTTCTAATACAGCTGCTGCAACCAAAAAAAAAAAAAAAAAAAAGCTTAGCTTTTTTTTTGCTGCTCAAACTCCATGATGGAAATTCACACCTGTCTTTTCCTTTCACAAAAATTCTCTATTAGACTCAAGTTACATCTTGATTTTATTTTAAGTTTCAGAAGCGTTATTTTTCTTTCCAGCCTTGTAATTATTTGAGATTCTTTATGTACCATTTAGAAAATGTATTAATATTTGACAATGAATATGTAGTTAACAAAAATTATCAGTTACTGCAGATTAGCTTTTACAGGTGTGGTTTTATAATTATTTTAACATCTATTAACACACCTTGGACTCTTGCTGTGTTACTGGTTTGGTTTTTTGGTTGTTTTCTCCTCCATTTGCACAATTGTCTTTTGGTTCTTGTTTTTCCTCAAGCTCCTTTTACCCAGAGTACATACCTCTGAAAGTAATCTCATTCAGGTTGATTCAGTTCTCGTTTCTGTTCAATTTAAAGTTATTTTCTTTGGCTCACAGCAGAACATCACACAGTCTCTCACCGAGTTATTGAGGATTTTCACCCTGTATCAGCAGCTCATCAGCAATTACTTTTCTGCACACAGATCCTTAAAGATCCAGGACATGATGATTTGTTACACTTTCTGTGCTGAAACAGTCATGAAGGGAAGCTCCCTAAACAAGTTTCTACCAGAAAGGGAGTGGAGAGATGAGCACTTCTCATCATGGCAGATCCTTTACTTTCACCTCAAAAATTGAAAATAGTAATTTTTTTTTTTGGTCCAGTACCCTATGAAAGAGTACATTTACTGCCTGCCTTAAAATATTTGGATATAGTAAAGTCCTCAACTTTCCTGACCTTAATGCTGCAAACCTCCTACAAAATAATCATCTAGCTTTTAGATTGGCTTCATAGCATCTGATATTAAATCTGGTAAAATTTGTCTTCAATTTGTTTCCCACTGCCAATGGAAATGTAAAAAAGTATTCTAGTTTTGGTGATATAGTGGGATTTACATTGACATTATAAAGTTAGACTGTAGTACATGAGAGGTATTAAAAATTTCAGTTGATTTTGTACCCCTCTGTTACAAATTCATTTCTGTAGATAAATGTATTTTTAATAAGTTGTTTGAATTGGCATTTGATTGGGTTTTTTTACAAGCATCTCCTGACCCTAAACAAAATTAGGATTTCTTATTTCACTCCTTTATATCACATGGTGGCAGTCAACAAGGGTTTGGGTTTTTTAGGGTGACTATTTAAAAGAAAAATGGTATTCTGCTTTACTACAGTCTTTAAACATTAAGAAAGCCAATCTTTTACCATTAAGTCTTCCTGTGGTATACAGAGAGGCTGAAAGTGAGCCATTAGTAGTATCTTCTCCATTTTTAGGCTTAAGAAGAGCAAATCCATGCTACCAGTGAACAAAAAGACCCATGCCATCTTCACCCTTGCTAAGCATGAAAGTGGAAATCGAGAAAAGCATGCTGCAGAGACATTCATGCTCACTGTATGCCAGTTAGCTCTAACTCAGAGAGAATTTATCTCCCCTAGCCAAGAAACTCTTAAACCCTGCTAATACAACATTGTGGGGACCTGCCATCTTGGATCACAAGTTGCTTCATATTTCACTGAGCAATGTTGAAAAGCTCACACAGTCTGGCAATCTTCCATCTTCTGAGTAGCTGTAATTGCAAAATGCAGAAGGCTAAAGTCCACAGGTACAACTGTGTTATCAAAACTGCTTCTGGGGTGGGTTTGGAATCCTGTTGTCTCAGGTCTAGTTAATCCAGACTGGGAATTCTGTATCATGCTAGTAGAAGACGCTTTTCCTGTTCCTTTACTACTTTCCTACATAGTAGTCTCTGTCCTTCAGTCATATCCTCTGGAGTTGTTTTCATTCGGTTGAGTAATTCTCTAAAAATACGTTGTTGAATCACTCTTTTGGACTACTTTTCTCCTCGACCTGCTGTGTTTTTATTCCTCCAGCATTTACTGAATGATAGTTAATCTTCACGTTAACCCTTCTAAAAGCAGCTGGAATGGCAGTGACTGTACCACCTGCTGTTAGTTTAGGGCTGCTATGATTGCATTGCATACAATTTCAGTTTCTGTTTCAAAGTCAGCTTTTGATTGATTCTTTCCAGTATCACGAGCCACTGTGTTGCAGAGCCTTAGATTTAAAATGTGTTAAGCTACATCCATGTTCATAAACCATGCTAAAAAGGTTCTTCTTTTCAGCTGACCTAATTTGCTTGGAGAAACTTTGTGGAAGTTTGACCGATCTGCCAGCAAGATCATAGCTAGCTTGAGTGTTAGCTCAAATGTCTCTTAACAGCACTGTGCCATGCAGATATGTCATCTTTTCAGGGGTTTATGCTTATATTTTTATGCTTTTATCCTAAAGCATTGTCTATTTCATAATCTGATATACCATGTCTAAATACATGCACTTCAACTTTTTCCACTGCTGCTGTTTTTCTTTTAGAACCTTAATTTTCACCAGCCCTGAAAATATAAGCTATTTTTTGCCAAGTTAGTTCTTTCTTTTCTCCAAAGTTATGCTTGGAATAACAATCACTTATATGACAAAACTTTCAAGTTCTGGTCCATTTGGAAATTCTCTTATCCTTATGACTCTATTGCAATGAATATGCCTTGATAGAACAATCAGTATTCCTTGCCTGTCACTTAGTTCCTTCAAACAAACAAACAAACCAACCAACCTGCACTTTCCCTACGGAACACTGTTCACTATGTTCCAGATTAAAACCAAAATGTCTTTTTCTGCATACCTCCACATTCCTTATGTGGAGCTCTACTACTCCTGGATCTACCACCTATCATCATGAGTGTATTCCCCCACTTGCCCTTTTCTACACTCAGATTGTCCCTCGCTCTCATTTGCTCTAAGAGATGTCTGAAAGAAAACAATGGGTTCTGAATTTAATGCAATAGGTCCATTTTCTTCAGAAAACCTAGAAAGTTTTTTTCATCTACACAAATAACTAGTGCAGAGAGGCCATATGAAATTTCTCTTTTCACCTTTTTTTTTGAACTTCACCTCCACCTACCCACCCCCTAAAGATTTCTCACTACATCGAAGATTCTTTGCCATTAAAAAAAAAATTTAAAAAATAAAAATAACTACCCGCCTGAGTGTCATGAAACTCCATAATAGAGTAATCTTAGCAGTGTCATCACAACTACTGCTTCGCTTCATCATATTCCAATGTATCAGCTTCATTCTCCATTTACTTTGAGTGCTGGCAAACTTAATTTCTGCACGTACCCACACTTCAGCACAATATAATGCGAACTCCTACACTTTCTAACCATCTCTACAATATGCTCATTTACTCCCTTAATACAGCTAAGAAATGAAAAATAAATGCTGTAAGTGGGAGTAGTGCTACTAATTTATTGCAATGAAATAATATTCTAATGCATTGTAATACATTTTTTAAATGTAATTTTCACATTCATACAGACAATAACTGTCAAGATATATTAACAGAGGCCTGTTCTCTTTCATCACAGTATCTTTTTTAAGATGCATGAATACAAGCATTCTGTCTTTCTTTTTGAAACCTTGGTTTTTAAGGATCAAGTGAGGCACTTCCTGATCTCAAAAGCTCTAAGACAACATTTTTCCTCCAAGCACTAAGGAACTACTAACCAAAATAATTTAAACTCATTTCCTATCCATGGCTCAGAGGTATGGTGTACTGGGTCTGGTTGGGATTATATTAATTTTTGTCATAGCAGCCTTTATGATACTGTGTTTTTAATTCATGACAGAAAAAGTGCAGATGATACACCAGTGTGTTGGCTGTTGCTGAGCAGTGCTTGCGCAATGTCAAGGCCTTCCCTGTTTCTCACTCTGCACCCCCAGCAAGTAGGCTGGGTGCATCCAAGAGGTTGGGAGGGTACATATTTGGGACAGTTGATCCCAACTGACCAAAGGTACTGTTTTGAGTACTGCGTTCAGTTTTGGTCTCCACTACACAAAAAAGTAAACAGGCTGGAGAGGGTCCAGAGAAGGGCCACGAGGATGATCAGAGGACTGCAAGACCTGTCATATGAAGAAAGGCTGAGAAACTGAGTTTGTTCAGCCTTAAGAAGGCTTAGGGGAGATCTTATTGCCATGTACCAGTACATAAAATGTGGCTACCGAGAAGATGGAGACTCCCTTTTGACAAGGAGTCACATGGAAAAGACAAGGAGTAATGGGTACAAGTTACTTTTAGGGAGATTCTGATTGGACTCCAGAAAATTTTTCACCATGAGAACAATTGGACATTGGAATAATCTCACAAGGGAAGCAGTGGATTCCCCTACACTGGACAGTTTTAAGATTCAGGTTGACAGGCTGCTGGGTCATCTCATTTAAACTCTTTCTCTCTCTCCATATATATATATATATATATATATGTAGTTTACCTTAAAAGGTCCCTTCCAGCCTGATATTCTATGATTCTATAAAGGGATATTCCATACCATATGGTGCTGTGATCAGCAATAAAGCTTGAGAGTTGTTTTCCCCAAGTTAGGATTGCTTGGCCGGGCATTAGTTTGCTGGTGGCAGCAGGTGAATGACTGCCTTTCCATCACTTTTTTTTTTTTTTTTTTTTCCTTCTATTTCCTTAACTTATTAAACTGTCTTAACCTTGATCCATGAGTTTTTCTTGGGTTTGCCCTTCTGATTCTCTTTCCTACTCCACTGCATGGGAGCAAGTGTAAGAACCCATTAGTATGAAACTAAACTGTAGCTGAAATACTTAACCCAGGTTATCTATCCCTATATATCACACCATGGGGCTCAAGGAAAGATAAGAGTTGTCCAGACATCTACTGATAGTCATGTAATGTAACTGTGAAACCAACAGATCAGACTGCTATAAAATATTAAACTTAACTACAGATCTTGGAAGAACTACTGTAAAAGAACTTCATGGAAAGCTCTTTGTGAAAACCAGATTTCTATCTCCTACAATTTTTTCCTTAAGTGTTAGAAACCTCTAAAATGTTATGAGGCATTTACAAGCTATTATTAGGGAGAGAAAAAGGAAAGAAAATCCAGTCCCTCTGTATACCTTCCCTCCAACTTTTCCATCTGTAAAGTCATACTTCAATATTCATCTGTATAGCTTTCCTGCATTTTTCCCATTGCTTTTCATGCTACCTCATAGGTTTACTACAAGGTAGGATCTCACTGAAAGGGTCTATTAAACTCTAAGTAACAGTGAATCTCTAATTTATATGCGTACTTTAGAATGGAGTTAAGCTTGGTCATCATCCACTGTCTGATACCATCTCCCCTCAATTACATAATAGGAAAGAGAGAGTGTGAAGGTGGACACATTAAGTCCATTCATCATTGTTACTCAATTTCACAATACTTAAATGCTATATGCTCTCAGTCCTCCCAACAATACAGCCTGTCTGCCTCCCTGTCAGCATAACTAATCGAGAGAATGTACTTCCTAATTTCCTTTCTATTGCAGAAAGAAACATTATTTTCCTTGTTTCTCTTACTTTCATTCTGTACAACCCTATTTCTTCTGTCTGAGTACTGTCTACATGTATACCTACATGTTAAATTCAGCTACTTACTAGAATCATTAAATGTACTACAAGAATGAAGTTCACCATTTGCCCCCAGTCAGAAATATTCCCAAATGATTTTTGTAACTCACAAGCACTTTTGCTTGTTTATGTAGTTTAGAAACTGAGGCTCAATCCCCACAGAATGGTATAAAATGGATTTATACCTAAATTCAGTATCTGGAGTCTGGCTTCCACAAGACAAGTCAAAGGGTAAATACAGATAACTAGGAAAGAGTTGTAGGGCTGCAACATCAGAGACACAGGATTTTTGTGTCTGAAAGTGCAAGCCTTTTGTATGGCAATTCTATCACCATGTAGTTTTGACAGCAATACAGTAAAAATTATTCTCTGCACTAATGAAACCTCCTAAACTGACATACATGATACTAATTAAAATCCCATGCCTCATGCACTGTTATTTCAGAGTCTCCTTCCAAAGATCTTTATACTGTGAAAGAAAATGGTTTGAGTTGTTTTCATGGAGTTGCTAGTACAGCTATGCATGCCAAAAGGCATGAAGTTTTGATGAGAGATATGTCCTGTCTCTAAACTCACCTGCATGTTCTAACATAATAGTGCCACCCCTAGAGAGGGAACAAATGCAGAACCTTATGGGAAGCTGCTATACCCAAACACGTTTCCATGTTCTCACCTGAGGCATCATGTCTATCAGGGAAGCTCTTGGGAGCTTTGCAAGTACAATACCCTCTCATAACCCTTGCCTAGTGCGCCAGTATCTTTGAAAGCTTTCAATACGATAGGGGGTTACATAAATGCCAAGTACTCTTACATGTAAAAAATCAAAGGTCATCATTCTGCTGCTGAGGGATGAATAATCCTGAGGTTGGAATATGCTTTCTAATTTTTAGTAAGACATGAAAGTGCTACTACTTGATGAAAGCACAAGGGACACGCATCCATCTATGATTAGCATCAGGCAGGTGTCTCATGAAAAGTTGGCACGCCAGTTTGTGGCAAGTTTACCACGATCAGTGTCAACAGAGAACTTGTTTTAATATCAACAGACCTTCAAATTTCTCCATTAAAGTGAAGAACAGTTATTTTACACTTGCACTTACCAGACAGAGCAAAACTGTTACGTGTGTATACACCAAGTACACTTTCTCTTCCTTCTTGTAGTCTAACTGTATGTTTTTCTATTGATGGCATTAAACACCTCTAACATCAGTAGCCATCATTCAGTTGTACACAACTCAATATGCTCCTCCACACGTATCTACATTCCATACCAAAAGTGAATATGAGAAGATAGATGTTGTAGCAAGCTGAATCAAGGTTCTTTTCAGTCTTCTCTTTATCAACTCTACCTCTGTGTTTCCATGCTACACCCTTTTTGTTATACATGTGCATTCATATTTATGTTTCTCTGTGTTTATTGCCCACTCGAAATCCTTAAGAAGTGCCACCAGTGAAGATAAAGTTACCTATATTAATTTAAAATCATATCTGCCAGTTTTACATTATTGCATGCTGTGCTTCTTCTGAAGGCAGCTATATAATTATAGGTACTTGGGTGCATAAAGTGATAGGGAGGTTTGTATGGCAATTATTCATTTTAATTGAAAATTGTGTAGAGAAAAACTCATTTCATGCACAGAATGAAATCTGCATTTGTTTCCAAAGAATATGAACTTACTCAGGGTGAGCTGTGAATTAATATTTTCCAGGAAGACACAATCTTTAAAATTCTGTCTGGGGTGTGGAAAATTGAGGGGTGTTTTGGTAAGGGCGCTAAACTTATTAAAATTTAGGACGATTTGTCCCTTTGTGCAACTAGACTATCTATTACTGTCAGGTAAAGATTTTATGCTTCAAATGAAAAAAGAAGAGTTAAACATCAAATTGATACATAATGTCCTTGAAGTTACAAGGTAGAGGAACCAGAAAAAAAAGAAGTACCAGAAAGTACAACAGAGAGACAGCATGCTGAAGGAGACAGGTCATCAATGAGACCAAATCCAGAAGATAAAACATTGGTACTTTCATGTATTTTAGCTACTGTGTGCTAAAATAATAATGAAGACAAAGTTAGTTTCAGCCTTAATGTATTTTACAGTGTCAAGAGTTGGAGGGAAGCAACCATTTTAGTTTGCTTAGCTAATAAAATAAAACTATATCTTATTTTCCTATAGGAAAATAGGATTTCTTACATTGTCCAATTCCCATCATCACAATGAGTCAAACACATTTTCGACCTAAATTTACAACAAAACCCAAAACAACTACTGCAAGTGCTAAGGGCCCAAAAACAGCCTCTGAACTGTGGTTTCATATTCACTAAATTTATAGCATTGCCCTTTCTAAAACAAAACTTCACTCATTTTCTAACTATATCATTTAAAGTCTGCATAGGCTAGGTGCCAAAATTGTCTCAAATTAAAAATAGCCCTTGTCTCCTTCATAAACATTAAATAAATGTTAAATTGCTGAGAGAAGGGGGTAAGATGTGGTTTCTACCAGCCACAAAATCCTCCTAACTGAGCAAAATCTGTACTTAAAAGATGTGGCCATGGCAATACAAGAGAAGAACCAGAAGAATAGTTTTAACAATGTAGCTTTGATATTAGTGTATTTGGTTTATTACATTTGCTCATACTTATTTAGAGTATTTAAACCAAAACAAAACACAAAAAAAACCACCACCACCACCAAAAAAACCAACTGAAATAATAATAATAATAAAAAAGAATAATATGACTCCTACGTTCAATGTCAACAACCTGAAAACATTCAAGTTCAGGCTTTATGAGACTCTGAGAAACCTAATCTAGCTGAGGATATCTCTGCTTACTGCAGAGGGGTTGGACTAACTGACCTTTGAAGGTCCCTTCCAACCCAGGCCATTCTATGATTCTCTGATTATAACACAATTCAGAAGAAAGAAAAATTACATAAATGTACTTTTCACAATACTTGTCATCCATTTTTAATAAGCTGGAGACTAATAATAAACCCCTTGTTGAAAGACACAGGGGCTGGAAAATAGAAATTCCCTCCATGTGACCAAGTGACTCTTCCTGGCCCACGGCAAGTTCTATTTTGGTCAGAAAATGTTTTTGCAAGACAGGGGAACAAACTTGCTTGAGAAAGAAGTGCGAACATGAAAGGAGTCCTATCAAGGACAGTCTAGAGGTGGAGGGCTGTTCACTGAATGGACAACTTGCTCTATTTTTGGCACATGTTCTGCGAAATGCTGACAGTTGTAAACTCTCTCACCTTCTGCTGCAGTTTGGACCCTTTTTTTGATACTCACCTGCCTTCCTTTATTTTACTACCCGATTCTCTCATAAATACTAAAATACAGAGCAATGTTTCCTGTTTGGTGTTTTTTTTTGTTTTTTTTTGTTTTTTGTTTTTTAATTATTCTTCTAGACATAAAAGAAATATACTGTCATTCCTATGTGTGTCATTCTTACGAGTATATATATATAAAATAACTCATTAAAGGGAAGTAAAATTATAGGCACACAGATTTGATTTAGCTCTCAGTAAGGTATCTCTGATGGATATAAAGGTGGTGCTCATCTTCTAAGATTCTGTTTCCCACACAGGGTTTAACTCTACAGCATTGTGTATCCTACACCTACTCAAAAGTTTTAAGGAATCTTCAGTGTTTGAGTAACATAGCTATTTATGTTTACAGCAATTTTCACAGTGTTGAAGGGAAAAGTAAGATCTGAAAGTTAGTTTTGGCTATCATTAAGAAACAGCTCTGAAATGACTCTGGCTGAGGCACTGCTCTCAATAAATTAAGTGTAAAGACTGGATCTGTGTAGTCAAACTGTATGCCTGGTTGGGAGAAGTGGGAAAGTTAAAAAAAAAAAAAAAAAAAAGCCTTTATAGTTGCACCTCCCATCAAGACATCAGAGCCATAAATATGTCCCTCCACTTTGGCTCAATAATGCAAGCATCGAAAGCATTTAACAGAAATCCCTTTCTTACTTATAAGAACATACATATACACAGAAAAAAAAAATGCCAATGAAAGCTATAACTTCATTTTCAGAAATGGCAGAATGTTTTCTATGTAGCACTCGGATGCACTGCTCACTCCCCTCAGTATGCTCAAGTCTGGAAATATCATGCAAAATGAAAAGCTTTGCCAATGTAAGAAAGACTAAATATCTCTAATTGAACCACCTGAAGTTTTTCTTGATCACATTTTCCTGTCTCATAGATGCACAGTGATCCCTCCATAAAATCAATCATCAAGTATTCCTTGAAGTCTTGGGACAAGCTTGAAGATCAATAAAGAGTGTGGTCATTTCAATTTACATACTTCAGCTCCCCACATTTCCTGTGGGGAATATAAATTGCTTCAAAGTACTTACTATGCTGCACACCATTCAAATTCTGTTACCTCAATTCATTATATTAAAAAGTAATACAAACTTCAACTAGTCATTCTAAAAGTACAGATTGAGCACAGAAAATTCAATTCATACAAAAATGGCTACAAAGTTCAAATTAATCTATTTTCAGTCCTCCCATATTTTCTCAGCATCCTTTAAAATGTCACTTATTTTATAAAAGATATAGATTTTGGGAGTATTGATGTTCTCTGTCAACATACAAGTTTTCTCTGCTTTTAGTTCTGCAGATATTATTTACCCATTCCAAATCACTAATGATTACAGATAAAATAAAAGGGTCCAATATGAGTAAAGGTTACAGGACTAGACTTACAGCTCAAAACTTTGCACCTCATAAACCTCTCATCTTCAATCCTACATTCAAAAGGTACTTATGATTTCAAAGAAATTGCAAATCAAATGATTACACGCTACAGGAAATTAGATAAAAGAGAAAGGAACCACTTCAACACCATCAAGAGAATCTATTCAGCTATTATATTAATAGCAAAAAAACATATTTTGATTGCAGCTTCTGCAGGTATAAAATGACAGGTTTTAGACTCTACTTTTATTGAAGTGCATAGATCCATAAAGCATTTTCAGTTCTACAAGGTGTTTTAAAGTCTTGTAATCATTCAGCAAAGCATTTGGACAGCACTTCTTTAATTTTAAGCAGAGGAATAACTGTACTTGTTAAAATATGTTCTCGAGTATGTAGCACCATTCAGAATAAATTCAGCAGTAGAATGAAGCATAAAATACTGTTGGACTTCTGTACCACTGAGAACAATACCAAAGCTTTTGCAGCCAAGTCATGAATTTATTCCTCATAAATTTAGTCTTAATTTCTTTATGGAATCTAATTTAATTTTAATGTTAACATTCTATTATGTAAAACAATGCCTTTTTATTTCAGATGAAGATAAACATCTTAGAAATATCTCCTACTGCAGTGATAATGCCCTTTGGTATTTTCCTGTGTTTTTTCCCCTTTAATTTAACTAAACTTAAATATGTGCATGGTATAAATGGAAAAATCAGGGCACTAAACCCAAGCCTACCCCAGCAACTGCCTATTGCAGTAACAACCAAACTGCAGTACACTGGAAGCAAATAGTGGGATTATATACATATATATTAAAAAAAATTATACAAAATACATAAATGCCCTTCCAAAATAATTTGCAATAATGTTCTCCAAATTGGCTTGCAATAAGCGTTTAAAATACCATTCTTTTCCTTCAACAATAAAATACAATCTTATATGCAAGACAAATACTCCAATGAAGCCCTCATTAATTATTGTAATTATTATTTAATAATTATATCTGAAAACATATTCCTAGCAAATATTTTCACATTAAAATATTAAAGGGAAATGGTTTAAAACATTTGTTTCTTATAGAAAAACGATGCAGAACCATGAGTTCAGGAAACGATTTACCTTTCTTGTCGTCGAAGTACAGTGTCTGTTGAGCTGGATTTGACCACTGGAGGGAGGTGTTATCATTTTGATCGACCCTGCAGGTCAAATTTGCGGTTCCCCCTTCAACAACCGTGACGTTCTGTGTAAGTGGAAACTGCCCTTGGCTGCCTGAGGAGGGAGGGGAGAGATGGAGAAGAGAGTAAAAGTAAGAAAGGATTTAAATTGTAGAACGTAATTTATTGCGGCAGCTTCCCACAGATGACAGAACATGAATTCATTGTGATCTAGTCTGACCAAAAAAAAGGTAGTACAATACATTAAAAAAAAACCCCAAACAAACAAAAAAACCCAAACAAAACAACAACAACAACAAAAAAACAACCAACCAACCAAAACCAAACAAAACTTAAAATATGTGTATAAGTAATATATTCTCTGTATCTGAGAAACAGCAAGATTCATTAAGAAGCTGGGATTTCCACTCCTTTTTTCCCCTGCTATAATTAGTATTAAAATGTTCCAAAGAAATCCTCTGAAATTTTATCTCCTCAAACATACCCATACACCCAGGATATACCTCCACATAAGGCTCATGTGCTACATACCTACATAGATTTCTCAGTACAGATAATATAGTTAAATGGCTGTTGAAAAAAAAAAAAAAATCACTTAAAGTATGATTTAGAAATTCACATAGGGTTTTGAAATTAGAGGCACAGGGAAGCCTTGACTCCCTGTTTCTTTTTCTGCTTTTGGAAGAACTCTCTGGACAATGTTTTTCCTGCTACATTTATAAAGTTGTTGGAGATCAAATGTACTGTGAATTGATGCATCTTCTGTTGAGGGAATAGAACCTGGTCTCATGAAAATGGAAGTGATGATGTAGTAGGTCTCTTTCACAACTGTGATTCTATCCCAGAGCATTATGAATCACATTAAGTGCTTGCTGAAAAGTCACTGGGAAGATTTCCAAATACCTCTACACAATACAAGAGCAGTATCATCCAGGTTCATGAATTGCAAGCATTTTCAATGCCATAGTTAGACTAAAGTGTTTATGTATTGTGAGAATAATGCAACCCTTGCCAAAGAGCACAACACACCCTGACAAACAGCGTATCAATGAGAGAGCACAGTAAACACATGGAAATAATTTTTAACTTGGGTGGGGAAAGAAAAGTTCTCAAGGAATAAGCAAGACATAGTATTATCTGGGAGATATATTAATTTACTCAAGGATACAATGCAAAAGAAAGACAATCCAATAGTCTAAATCAAATACATGCTGCTTTCTTCCCCTCCTTTTATACAGGCTCTATTGATACAAGAAGCACTCAAGGGCAGGTAGAGCTGCTAGCATAATAAGTATAATGTCAAGTCTGACACTCAAGTTGGATGTGTCAGAAGTGAAAAATCTCTCTATAGTCCTACAGGGGTGAACAAGCTCACAGTCATCTATTAAATACATCAAGGAAATTATATATACAATATCCACTAATTATACCCATATAGAATCACAAATCCAACATAAATCCTTCAGAAAAACATCCTATTTTAGTGGCTGTCATCAGAGTTGTTCCCAGCTACATTAAACTGAGGCATGCCTTCTATATGGAAGGCATGGTAATACAAAAGTCAATTATCTCATATAGTTTTCTAGATGACCAGAGTAAGGAATTACTAAATAAGATTAACTAATAAGATTAACAACTGAACTTCTGTTTGACCTGCTAAATTCCTAACAATGTAATTCTAGCCAGGTTTTGATAGCCTTCCACTTCCCTACATAAAATTATTTTGGTCACCTTAGGCCTGGTACATAAGCATCTACGTCACTGAAACTATTAGCATTTAGGTAGTCTAACACTCTCCACTGTCTTGGTTTAAAATAAATAAATAAACAGTGGAGTTTCATCAAAATGCAAATCTGAATAACTGGTATGATTTTTGTATAAATATCAACTTCCTGCAGATGTCTAAAGATGAGATTTGCTATGTACTGATATTTACTATAAGAGGGTATTTACTATTGGCAGGATAACAGATACAGTAAATAAAAAATAAGGAATATTGAAAGTACCATGGCTAATTTAAATGCTGCAAACAATAAATGCCAAAATTCTCATGTATCTGACACTTCATTAATCAAACCCTGCTTCTTGAAAACCACACGTTGAGAAATACTTGATGAGTGAAAAATCATAAACAAGGATGAAAAAAAAAGAAGAAAACAGAAAAGATTTGTCATTCACTTCCATTTCTCCTCTTTCAATTCCAATGTGTCAAGGAACCTCAAGATATTGCATAAATTGCTTATCGCTTAAATTAGAATTTTAAAAATCCAGAAAAATGCACACAGCCTGTTATTACTTCCACTAAATTACAGGCATCTTACCAAAGAAATAACCTTCCAAAGTGTGAGCTGTGTATAAGAGACTATGTGGGCTAAAATATTTTTTGCATACAAGAAGCATTAAACAGAACCTAGAGCCAGAGATAAGCACAGTGAAATCAGCCATTTACATTAAAGAATAGGAATGGAAGATACTTTATTAAAGAACTGCTGTAAAAATTTAGGATCCTATTAGCATGATGTGGGAGATCTCCCCAGAATCACCCTATATTCCCTTTTTGATATTATAGCTTTTATCATGAAGGTGACAGTGTATGTGCAGTCTACCATTTGCTAATGACTGTCAAATCACAAGAAGGGTGGTTAGTAGGTAAACTTCTCTGATCAACCATTTAAATGGAAACTGTAGATACCGTGATATGAAAGAGGTCATAATTTTCTTTCTTTTCTCTGTCCACTCTACTGCACGCTGATACTTTAGAAGCAATAATTCATCTAGCATATAAAAGTGAAACCAAAGCATTCAACCTATCCCTTGCCAATAGAGAAGCTGTGTGGATCTGGATAAGATACATGTAGCTTCATAGGAAGCTTGTAGTAGAGAAAGAGGTAAAGAGAAAGTGACCCATTAAATTGAGAATCTAGCCAAAGTGGAAAGAAGGAAGCCTGTACAGAATAGAGAAAAATGGACAAAGCAAGACACAGCATTATAAGTGTCAAAGAAGCCTTTTTATGCCACTGAAGATTATACCTGATTCCTGAAGGTACTGACAGTATTTTGTGTGAGAAGCTTCATTTCTGTCAAACAGGTAGGTAGCACGTGTCCAGGAAGCATACCAGCAAAACTACCAGCCCATGCAAGCACTCAGTGGGATGAAGAACCCAGGCCATCAGTGACACAGACATGGTGTTCTCAGCCACTTTTAGGTACCACCACTGATCTGTGGATGCAGCAGGCTCCTGCTGTAGTGCAGTGACCCATGGCTGGAGGCCACTGAATGGAATCACACCATTCCACGAGGCACTTGCTTTGGAAAAACCCTTATGTCTGGGATAACTTATTCCTACTGAAAAAAATATACTCATAGGAATGAGTACACTGGTTCTGATACGTGTGAATAGTCCTATTAAATCAAGAATGCCTGGTGATGAGCCTTTAATAAGAAGACAAGCCTAAAGGCCCTGACAGACTGAAGCCAGGATGTTATAATAAATAAAAGTTTTCATCATCCTTTCAACAACTGGATGCTACTGCTGTGGTTCTCTAGTATGAATGGTTCTTAATACAGTTAATAAACTCCCATTTCTTAATGGGTACCTTCAGTAACTTATTTCAGAGAACAACAGTCACCATTTTTAAAACAAGAAAACAGGATTTTACTTCTAGTCTGAATTCATCTCACTGAGCACCTAGCATCCACCGGCTCTTGTTACATCTTTTCCCTGCTCTGAAGAGCCCTCTATTATCAAATTTCTCTTTCTTTTGTAGGCACTTAGAGACTGTGATCATATCACCCATTAACCTTCTCTTTGATAATCTAAATAAATTGAGCTCCTAAGTCTTTATGAAGAAATTGTATTTTTCTAATCCTTTAATTAGACTGTGGCCTTTCTCTGTGCCCTCTTAAATATGTCATCTTTTTTTTCTGAATGTGGAGCCCAGACCTGGAGAGCCCACTATAGCAGCCAAAGAAGGAAAAGATGCAGAAGTGATGCTACTTCTCTGCCAGTGGTTCATATTCTTGTTTGCACATAAGTCCCCTTGGCCACAGGGGCAGATGGGGTCACAAGCTGGACTCATGGTCTACCATGTGTGGCAAAAAAAGACTGGACTGCAAGGTTTAAGTAAATGTTTATTTGAATTCACAGGTTTAACTGTAAGGCCCAAGCAAATCATCTGCTTGAAGTGTAGTATGCTACTAATGCAGGTTTTCATGGATACAGTGGAAGAATGCACTGTTACAACTTAAAACAAGAACACACTATAACAAATTAGAAAGCGTGCTAAATATTATCCATGCGTTAGATAATCACTCGTGTTTGCAAACTTAAAGCATGCTAAATATTCACTTACCCCTCCAGGTAAGGGTTCTCAATCTTAGAAAAATCACCTTGGCCAATACCCTGACCAAGGGGGAAGGGTCTCCATACAGGCGAGCATTGGAGTAGCGACTTCCAAAATGTAAGCTAAACCTTAGCACTTTTATCCCCTGGTTTACAGGACATTGTACAGTTTGAATACCCAAGGTTGTGGCTGAAACCCCCCAGGGTGGTTGTGACAAAACTATGCCCAATTGGATTATGCCCTCTGGATACATAAAAGTTGTCACCTGAAAGCACCACTGATGCCCTCCAGGGTCTGCTTATCTTAGTTTCTCAGGAAGCTGAACAGTAGCTTGAATTGAGACTCAGGACATACAATTTGTTGAGGAGGAACTTCAAGGCTCAGCTCAGGTTTTGTTTTTTTGTGTAGTGCACTATTGCTCTATTTGGCCTAGGGCTTATGGACAACTCAAGGCTGAGCCATCTACACAGCTCTCCATCTGTCATCTCTGCATAGACAGGGCCATAGCTAGGCAAATCAAGGCTGAGTCACCTGCACACACACACACAGACCTGAACTGCCTGCAAGCACCAGATAATACTGAAATTTGCTTATGAATTATGAGCCAGAAAATCCATGCACCATGATGCTGGTGGATTTTCCCAGGTATGTCTCCAAAAAAACCCTCACATTCCAGTTCTCCTCTTATATGTATGTTTCTATATTTCACAGCAGTGAAACCTATCTTTCTGTGAGTCTCGTGACCTTTGCTCTTCATGATTTCATATATCCACAGTCTTTGTAGCATCTGCAAACACTGCTGGCAACAATTGTTTCCCCCACAATTCTTTCTAAAAACTAATTCTGAAAAACATCTAAAAGTTACAGTACCCACTGCTTTTCCCTATGCAGGCAAATGCACAGAAACATGACTGTTTGATGATGAGATCTTATTTATCATTATACTTTCACCAAATTTTTTCTAACAGTTCTAATCTGCTTAATGCTTGTAAGGTTGGCTTTGACTAAGTTTTGGTTATTGCTCAAGATGTCATGCTATTTCAAGCCAAAGGCCTTACAGCATTCAAGATTTTAAAGACTATGGTTATCATTTTTCAGACAAAAGTGTAATTTAAGAAGTCACAAAAATACTAAATTCGTCATATATTCATTTATAAATATATTCAAAAAACACATTAAAAACTAAATTAATTCCTAAAGATGCATGATTTTAAAACAGACCATAATAAAATTTTATGTTAAGGCAGAACATTTAGCTATAAACTAATATTTATATTTCCTTTAATGGTAGTGATGTCAATCAGACATAACCCCATTACACTAAGTGAATTCTCATATTTCAAAATCTGAGATTTTGCAAATACTTGAAAAAACATTCTTAAATCTACCATTGGCTTCTGACATGACATTGGGCAATCCATTTAATTTATGGTTTGCTAACCAATCTATGTAAAAAATAATATATATATGCTTCTTATTCATCTTGTAAATACATCTA
>JANHGN010019865.1:0-16010 GCA_024605025.1 Megaceryle maxima | reverse complement strand
AAAAAGAGATTTTTTTTTTTTTTTAATGTATATATATATATACATTTCCACTTTTTCTCATCCAATTTCAGCCCATACTGCTGCTGAGATGGGACAGACAGAAATGTACTTATCAGGAATGGTGGTAAAACAGATGCTTTCATTTGAGTTTGTGGATGGAAATTTTTATTTACTTCATTGCTACTCATCCAGCTTGCTTGCTTGCTTCACAAGAAATCATTGGCAATACACTTTTACCCTCCGCCAGCATGTCAGGTCAATCAGACATATATGTATATTCTCTAGAGAATATAAAATTACATTCTGTTCCATGATGAAACCTTGAGACAAGCCAAAACAACCTTTCTGTCTGTTTGGAATAACTAACAAAGAAAGACGGAAGAACAAACATACAAAAGTACTGATAGCCCACATTACAATTCCTTTGTATATTAAGAGGAAGCAAAAAGTTTCATTGGAAAACACTACAAGGTTATGCAAAGATAAGCAATGAAGATACTGTAATAAGAAGGTGGCATCTAGATACCCCTGTCACCAACCAGCCTTTATGCTCATTTTAGGAAGATTTGTTAGAAAAATTATTTCAACTGTTTTGACTAGATGGAGCTATAGTTAAGTATATTATATCATGGATTGTTTTTGCAATGCTTTGTGGAGGACCAATACTGCTTTCCAATAGAACTGACAGATTCATAACTCATTAGCCACAAGCTGTTTTGAGTCAAGAAAGGCTTTTTTTTTCTTTTTTTTTTCACCCAGAAATAATGGTTCCACAGTTTTTACAGATTTTTATCTCAGTCAGTGGCAAGACAATGCAGACTAATCATCATTTGGTCCAGTTTGGAAGTGTGCATCTTGTGAGTTCACCTCATATTTATTTGTTTATATTTCATTCATTTTGTGTGGGTGTTTGTTTTTGGTTTGGTTTTTTTTTTCTTCCAATTAAAATGAAAGCTTTTTAATGGGTTCAACACTTTCATTTGATGCTTAGAATCATTATGTTATATATCCTAATCAATTTACCAGGCTAATTATAAATGTGACTTGGTGGCTATAAACACTGAGTAAACATAATCCTCTTTTTACTTTTGTTTCTGCAGAGATCTGTTTTTGTAGGAAACACTGACATTATAAACTAAGAGTTTCACAGTATCAGTGTAGCTAGCTTTGCCTAGTCATGTCAAAAGCCATAAAAAGAAATGGGTGTGGAAAGGAGGGACTTGTCCTCAAGAGAGGACTGTACAAGAGGGAACAGCAGTAAGTTAGTAATCTTTTGGCACATTGGCTCTACCTTTGCCTGCAAGTCTGCCCAGCATCCCTATGAGGTAAATGAAGTTTATCAGCATATGAGAGGGAAAGAAATAGAGCCAACAGTTCTATTAATTCTCACACAGAAAGCCTATAGCAGTGATTTATCCTTTTCAGTCTTGCATAGAACTACAAAGTTATGGGCCTTTCATTTGATACCTACATAGTGTGATGTCAGCCAAAAGCGGAGCCCATAAAAAATTCAAAACTGTGTAAGAGGAAATAAAGAAAATAAATCTTGAGCAAATTAGTTTTTAAATCAGTCAGATTTTTAGTATTGATTTCAATAGGACCAGGCCCTAAAAGGAAAAACACACAGAGTGAATATGTGCGTGAGGAAGAAAGCAACTTCCTCATTCAAATAGCAGCTTGCATCTCTAGGAAGTATACAATAATTTTGGCCTTCTTTCTTAGCAAAGGAAGTAAAATATTAGAAACAAAAGCCAGCATGATGAACCATCTAAATATACTGAATCGGTTTCCCAGCTTTCTCTCTTAATTTAGATATGAAATAATACTAACATCACTCCAAGGAGATGAAGTTTTATTAGCTTGTCTTTATCTAATTTAAAGAAAAATGATACTGTGAGCTGCGTTTCAGCAGGCATAAAACCGAGGTCTGCATTACTGTGCAACTAGTGTTTCTTCTAAATTTTCAGTCGGAATGAATCTACTTCTCTATGTTTTTCTGCACAGATGCCATATAAAAGGTCAGTGTCTTTGAAATTTTGAAGGAGGAACTACAGAAAAAGTTGTTGGCCTTATTATTTTATTTAATTTCTAAGAACAGTCTTGAGAGAGGGGTAAAATATTGATTACAGATTACAGAAGACAGTTTAACTCTTGACACATCACTGTCTGCTTTGCTTTATTCTAAAAGACAAGACAACAACATAGCCTGTGTGCTAAACTGTATTCATACAGCATTTTTCAAGAAAGAGAAATTTGCCTGAGCTTAATTTGATACACAGAGAATCTTTGGGTCGATTTGCCTTTCATAATTTGCTGTCTTAAATGACAATAGTTTAGTCTTATGTCTGGATAGCATATACTTTTTAGAGTTTATCCCCAGAGAGAATGTCCTGTAAACTGTTTGCTCACTGAAGAAACATCGTTTAAAAAAGAAACAAAGAAAAAAAAAAATAGTGTGCTCTGATAACTATTACATGCTCCAGTAACAAAACCACTTGCAGAGAAAATTTCAGTTAATAAGAACACTGGAGAAACTTTCTACAGAATTACAGAGTTTTAGAAGAAAGAGAAGAAATAACTCAGAAAATAACTGTTACCCCCAAATTGTGCATTCAAGGTCACTGTGCTTTTTAAAATGCTTAAGCAATTACTAAAATATTCCAAAGGACAAGAGCATGCTGACACAGCCACTGATTTCAGACTATAGAATTTATGTTAGACAGCAATAACAGAGAAAAGGGAAGCCTTTGTTCCTTCCTTTACTTCTTGTGTTCCAGGTGTATGTTTCTACAATAGCAGCTAACTCAATATATAGTCGATTCAGACTATATTTCAGTGAAAGAGATTGCAAATATAAATTTGAGAAAATTACATATTGAAGTACAATTATTCCATAAAGATAAACAGGAAAAAGTGTAAGAGACAATGGAATAAAAAAAAAAGTATGCGTAAACAGTGCTATTTCCTAGAAACCTTACATAAATTACTATTTTTTTACTCTTTTCAGACTATTACCATGGTGTTATTTGCTTGTCAATGGGGAAGAGCATCCAGTGATTTTATGTATTTATTTTGAAAGGGGAAAAAGGCATTCACCTCCACTGCTAAATTCCCAATGGAAGTTACAAACCCAAAAATAACTGAAGTAAACTTCATCTTCCCACAACTATGATAACAGACTACTGAATTTTCTGGTTCTCACAAGCACAAATATGGTTAAAATTTTTTTTTCAATTTTCACTTTAAAGTGCTATGCTCAATTCTTTATGCATCAACAAACTGTAAAACCCTTTTTCTCTAAAAGCAGGAAGGTACCCAATTCTAACATGAAAAATAAGGAATTGAGCAGTTTTTTGAGGATCTGAGCCTCATTATCACCACATTTCCATTCCTCATCTACAAAATTAGAATAATGGTGTTTTCTTACTTCACACCAGTGCTTCAAGAAGAAAATGCACAAAAATATTACACAGAAACCAGATACTAGAGTAATGGAAGAAATATGTAAAGCTATAGTGGAGACAACTATACATACACATACAATACATACATACACATACAAGTCTCAAGGGACTGGAGAATAAATCATATGAGGACCGTTAGAAGGAGCTAGGTCTGTTTAGTTTGAGGAAGAGGAGGCTGAGGGGAGACCTCCTCACTCTCTATAACTACCTGAAAGGACATTGTAGAGAGGTTGGTGCTGGTCTCTTCTCTTGGGTAACTAGTGACAGAACCAGAGGGAACGGCTTCAAGCTGAAACAAGGTAGGTTTAGACTGGACACTAGGAAAAAATTCTTCATGGAAAGAGTGGTGGGATATTGGAATAGGCTGCCCAGGGAGGTGGTTGAATCGCCATCCCTGGATGTGTTTAAGAATCGCTTGGATGTAGTGTTGGGGGATATGGTCTAGGGGTGAACTTGCAGAGTAGGGTGAATGGTTGGACACGATGATCCCATGGGTCTTTTCCAACCTAGATGATTCTGTGATTCTGTAACCCTTTCAAATCTACCTCTCAGTACAATGTTAGAACATACCACGTACTTTCCGCTCCTCCAAATACAAGCATTTCATCAAACTAACTGGTACTTCTTGCAGTCAACACAACCAAAAAAAAGTAAGGCAGACCACCTCTCATAAAAGTCAGTCTAGAACCTCCATTGGTTTAAGACAGTATCAGGCATTATCAACTTCACGTCAGTTTTGTACTTTGTCTATTTGCGCTACTGAAAATATTTTATTTACAGCTTATTACTTCCCTGTTCAAACTTCTCTAAGTAAGGAATAAAATTAAGTTCCTAATGTGTCATTTGAAAACAAAATTAAACATCTGTAAACAGCTGTTTAATTATCAGACTTCTAAGGACTGATCAACAACCACACTACACAGGTTTCTTGGAGGTGCAGAAGCAGACAGCATAACTCAGGGCTTTGAGTTTGTCTTTGCATGAATGCATTCTACTACTTAGAGGCAAGTTTAGGACAAATGTGACAGTCACAGAACTGAAGATAGGGCTCCAAGTTTTTCAGAACTTGAATAATATTTCGGATGTTTAAGGACAAACTAGATAATAATTTAGGAGATGTAATAATATAAAATGAAAATTTACGAGGTTTAAGGAGAAATTCATATTCGGAAAGGCAAAGCACATCAATATAAACAAGCTAATGTTGCTGTTTCTACAGTAAGTAAAGTAGCATAGATAAGAAATTTAACTTATATATTTACAATAGAAATATACATGACATTCAAGTAATACTAGGCTGTCTCAAGAAAAAAGGCTATTGCAGAGAATAGAGGAAAGCTCCCAACATAGGCCTTCCCCAAAAAAACATCACACAGATAAAACAGTAGCCAGTCAGTCTGTACTGCTTGTATTTGCTATGTCACAGTTCTGCATTTTAGTTCAGCATTGAGTACTTAATACAATCAGTTTTCCAGAATGCTATCTTAATACTGTGATTTGGGAGCCTCAAAAATTGACCACCCCACTACAGCATACAATTTGGAGGATGCACTCTGCCTAAACACTGCTTTGTCTTTTGATTAATTGCTTATCTATAATAAGTAATCAGTTTAAAAGTATAAAACATTCTGCTTTGTATACTCCTCTCTTTCACTGTGGAAAGTCTCCATAGAAGAAGAGTCAGGCAAAAGGAATAATCAAGCAAAAATCAAGCAATTTCAAAAAAAAGGATCCCATTCTAGTTGCAGGCACACAAGTTTGAACTGTTTACCCAAATGGCTAAAAAAAGGATGAGAAAACATAATATTGCTGATTTTTCTAAGATGCCTGTAACAAAACCAGGGTTGTCCACACCTATCATCTCATCTGTGAGCCAGCAATTCTGTAGTATGTGCCAAAAAATTTTGACACCATTATCAGTCTTATGCACAACAGGACAATACAACTACATGAGCCTAAACAACACAGGAAGACTTAGACCTCTATTATCAATTTTAAAGTAAAGCATGCAGCTATACGTGCTGTCTGACTTACATTGGGAGTTCTTTACATATCACATGAAACAACTATCATGCAGATGTTTAGCATCTAATATAAAATACACTGTCAGTGTAATTTGAATACAACATATTAATACAAACGATCCATTAGCAAGTACTTATAATAGTTCTAAAATTGACTGAAAGGAAATACAATCTAAAGAACATATTTTTTCACACATTTTCCACACATTTTCCATCCTGTCTCCATGTGATAACTCATTGCAAGCCACAAGTGTTCGGCACTGTGATGGCATGACCCAGCCATTTACCCTCTTAAAGCCCACTGCACTTCAACAAGTGCAAAAAAACCCAAAAAAACAAACAAACCCAAAACAACAACAAAAATCAAAAAAGATCACAAGTGTTCTGATGCACTCCATCCTGGCACAGCACGGTTCTGCTTTGGAGAAATGGCCACAAGGCCTGAATGAATATTTTGTGTGAGAGATTTTTCTTTCTAGTTCTCTAGACTCAAAATATCCATAAAATGATGTACATGTTTATCTGAATATAATACAAACTGTGTCTACTCCTTAAAATGCATATGATTAACAGAATTTCTTTTTACTTATATAAACACAAAACCAAGAATTGCTTAAAATGAGATCAATGTGAGTTTGTAAATGTATTTTAATCATCTTAACAACAAATCTATTCGGTATGTAGAAAAGAAATAATGGGAAACGTGCCCTGAAGCAAAGCTCAAAATTTGGAGCAAACCACTGATAATCTTCTTTCAAGCATGTTCCATCCAGAAGGAGTAGCACAGGTAAATAAGGGGAGTAAGGAGGAATATAAAATTATCAACCACAGTTCTGCAACAGTTATAAATAGGGGAATCTAATATTTCTCAAAGGAATAATTACTTAGAAGATGACATGGACACGTAACTTCAGGAATGTCCTGAAAATTAATTATTACAGGCTCACAAAAGCATTTTTTCTTTTTGAAATGCCATTTGAAATGCTGGTAATCAAGACAAGCAGATGTCTCTCCTCTAGCAACATAAACAGTTGAAATGCAAGCAGTTTAAAAATGAGAAAACTAAAGTCATACTGAGAGCTGTTCATATGATGGCAAACTTACTTGCCCAAACCTAAATTGAGGTATCAGCCTAGAGCAGGTGCTCTGAAAAAATGCTGCACAGCTACTTGGACTCTTAAGATTTCTGTGAAGATACAGTTCATCTAGGGTAATACAGGCTTTGAGGTTGTAGTTTTTTATTCAGTTCAGAGGGGTTTTTTATTTTGTTTTTAATAGGAAGGGGAGACGGGTAGGCTGCACTATCATTTTAGTTAAGTTGATCTTCCAGAATACACTAGTATGGCTCCACTGAGAACTAACAAATATTTGCATACAGAGCTTCAGTATGGACCACATCACAAACAACAGCTAAGGTACCACAACAGTAAATTAATTCTTTCCATAGACTTCCTAAATCAGATCCACAGGTTTTCACTGCAATCCTATATGCTTCATTTTTTTCCATGAATTGAGAATTTGTGTAAAGCTCTTCAGTGTTAACAGCTGTCACTGCCTGGTCAAACTGTGCACTGGACATTTGCAGCCGTTGCTGGATTCTACACACTAAAGTCATGTTACTTATGTTTCCTTACCACTTGGTAGTGCCTAGCACTGTCTCAGATGAGCACCTCTCTACAGGCTACACCTATTACCCCACCCACTCAGTCAAGTCAGACACTCAACTGATCTGCTTGCAGAACCTGTGTTGATCTCATAGATATTTCAGTAGCCTAACCACAGCCTTTCCCACAACTCCATTTAAATCTTGGCTTGAAATACTCTTGGGGATATATGAAAGCATTAATAGTGGGAGAAGATATTTTGGAAAATAGTAAGTTTAAGAAAGACTTAAATTACTAGAAATTAAAAAAATAATTGAGAAAAAATTGTTTAAAAGGAAATGAAGATAAACTGAAAGTACTAGAAATATCAGTTCTTCCCTTGCTGTTAAAAGCAAACCATTTTTGTTCAGAAAAATAAAAATACTTCAGTTTTCATTTCTCTATATTAAACATTGCACTGAACAATAACTACACAATCAAGAAAAAAAAAGCAGTTAAATTAGTAGATTTCATTTTTTTCTTCTCATTTTGCCACAATTCCGTTCATAATTTCCTTGGTCCCATCTCTGAAACAATTCAGATCTATTGGAAAAAATGCCTTCTTAGGCTTTCCAGCTATCAAGTCATAAAAAGAAAATTTTTTTGCATCTCTCCAGAAATAGTTTTCCTTCATCTTCAAATAGATAATGGAGTTTGAAGTCCCACATGCAGGTAACCCATCTGGAAAGGACATTATTTTTGTCTGCCCGTTTATCTATGTTATCTGTTCAGTCACATTTTCCATCTAAGCAGAACACAATGAAGGTTTAAAATCCTTCCACTTTTAGCTTTGTCTCACCACCTTCTGAAATATCATTCAAAAGAGATGTTAAAAGACAGACAAGGAGGCAGCTATACAAGTCAGCTCCAAGTAGTGTTTTGAATGTTTATAACTACAAAGAGTAATCAGGAATCCCCAAAATGCATCATCACTGAACTGCTTGCCCTTATTTACAAATATCCCTGTCACAAGCTCGCTCACCACTTTTAAATCTTGCGTATTTAAACAGAAGCTGGAATTTTTCACTGTACCAAAAAGCTGGAAAAAAAACAGAAAATGAAAACTGTTCTAGTTTGCCTTAGTATGTGCCCACACAACAGCTTTTATTCTTGTTAAAGAAGTAAACACGTATCCAACCTAGATGCTTCTATGATCCTATCTTGTACATGCTTACATACATATACATAAACAGGAGGAGGGACAAGCAAGAACAGTTACATAAACATCAATAAAACCCCACGTTTTTCTGTGAATTTAACTTATTTTTACTTCAGACTTTATATTTTAATTAGAATAAAACAGCATATCTAAAGACTGATCTTACTACCCCTGGTTTGGAAACAAGTCTGAAATAGAATCACCTATCACTGTGATAGCACATTAAATATAAATCCTTTATATGTGGTCTTCCAACACTTTCACTGTTCAGTTTGCTTCAGATGATACATAATCCTCAAAGATAAATGAAGAAAATGCTTAAGGCAAAAAAATTAGATTTTCATCAGAGATGCTATTTGTGGCATTACATTTATCTGCTCTGATTACCAGTGGTTTCCAGTGAGACACTGCAATTGTAGTCATGATTAAAATGTCCTAGTGGTGAATGAGGATCAATATCAGTAAGTGAGATACTTGAGTTCTGTCTGTGGAACTTTGTATGGACAAATTAAACACACTTTCAAATAAAATACTTTTGATAAAAAATATATTTGCTGTAAAAACTATTTTGAAGGGGGTGTGTGTTAAAAGGCAGTCCTGTCTTAAAGATGGGAAATAACATGCTTGTGGACAGTTTTGATGTGAACAGGCTTTCCCTTAAAGACCTTGTGTTGGTCAATACATAGACATATCTCGGCCAAGTGGGAACACTCCCTGAAATGGTCCTGATTCTCACAGAGCAAAAGCCTGAATGATTAATAGGAGGTTTTTCATTTGTGATCAACTGTATATTCACAAAGTTTTCATTACTGGTGATTTCACCCACTGTGTGAATATTAATTTTCTTTGAAGTTTGACTCTTTCTAGTATGGAGTTCTCTGAAACACAGCTCTGTTTAAGCTAATGAAAGTTCCAATATGAAACAACAGTTTTAAAACTGTCTTAGTACTTGGTTCCTCCCCACACCCCTCCTCCCCCCTCTTTTAATTTTACAATAAAATAACACCAAGAATTCAGTCTGGGGAATGATCACTGTATACGGTTCTAGCAGCCTTTTTGAGCCTAACTGGCAGCAAATTATAAACAACAAAACTGCTTAGGGAAGACAGCACTTTTAGGCGTCAGAATCCAGGCTTGAACTAACAAGATGAAAGGCAGTTTACACCAAATGAGGATGTATATTCTCCTCTGTCCTCTCCTCTTGTTGCTTCAACACTTGTTCTTTGTCTCAGTTGTGTGTCTCGACACAAAATGGCCAATTCCCTCCCAACAATGATCTTCACATTTATTTGTATTTCAGAAAGACAGAGGAGGCTTCTTTTGGCACAAGCGTCCATGTAAGGGGAATATTTTTCTCAGATGACTGCTTTTTGTCAAATTTCATCTGGGAACCTAGATGACTTGCTCCTGTTAGCAGATCTAAGAAGATTATGATTGCATTCTGCTATTCTTTCATGTACCTGTTCCCTAATGACTCTTGCACTCTGATCAGTTGTAGATGTGGCTCTAATTTTATGCAATTTAGATATCACTTTATATAAAACTGCACAAGACTTTGGTGTACTTTGAAATAAAATCACTTACTCTACTGACTTTCGTTTTTCCTCCCTATGGTCTATGAAATATCTGTTGATATCGCAGTGTTGATCTGCAGCAGTTCTCCCTGCTGACTTAGGCCAGCAAGCTGCTCATGAATCTAGCAGATGTTTCAGTTGTCTAGGCCAATGGAAACCTTATGGACCCTTTTTTCTTCATGTCCTCCCACGAGCAAATGTTAGTACAGTAGATATCTGGATGTGTGCCATGTAGCAACAGACACAGGAAAAAGCTGCTGTGACTTCGCTAAGCATGGTGCTGTATACTGATGGTATTTCTTTCCAGTCCTCTCTAAGAGGGTTATTTACAAATGCCACACTCCTTATATATAGCTAAATGTTAAATTAGTTTTTTAAAATGTATCCCTATGCTTCCCCTGTTGTGCTATCGAACCTTAGATTAATATACAGATGTAAATCAGAAGGATACATTTGTGTGTCTTTTTCCCTGCCAATACAAATTCAGAAGTGCCTAAATGCAAGTGGTATTTAGCACCATGTCCCTAATAGATTGCACAGACTATCTCAAGGAAACTGCTAAGGGGATTTAGGTACAGCAACAATTTATTTTTTAAAATTTAATTTAAACCAGATTAATTAAAAGGAAATTATATGCCTGAATTCTCCAGCTGCCATCAAAAATAGCTATACAGAAAATCATTTTTTTAATCACTTGACCTTGTTTTCACAGTCAATGGAAGAAACAAATAGTCTCTTATTCAAAACCTCTTAAGTTTTTATTCTAGTCTGTTTCTTTTTTCATTGTGACCTTTGGATCCCTTTTATTTTTGAGAATTTAACATGGGGTCTGTCAGTTCCAGGGGACTATGAATAAAATGCTTCAACTCAAATATCATCATTTGTCTGAAAAACTTGTCCTTACTGTTCTTAAAGATAATGAGTTGGTATGAAAAAAGGGATGAGTAGAAAAACATTTTCCAAATTTCTTCACTTTATGCACTCGTGAGATGTATTTTTTGATACAGGTATTTATGAATTCTCTCTCATAATCCAGTTAAATTCTGACTCCTCAGAAAGCACAAAAAGGGACAGGACAGCTGTACCTATGTGAAGCCAATGGCAGCAGTAGGAGCTCAGTTGGAATTGACCTCTGAATTTCCTCAAGAGTCAGTCAAATGCTACCATTAGCTTCAATATTACCTGGACCAAAATCTTTGCCTTGCCTACTGTATCTAGGCCAATAGGCCAACAGGATAAATTTGTTCATCAGTTATTTTAAATTTTTTAAAAATGAATATTTCTGAGGAAGTAATTCAGTCTCCTCACAACAACAGGGTTGTCAATGCAACACTGCATATGTTCCATCTTCCTTAAAATATCTTGCTATGTCCTTTGCAAAAGAATCCCTTATGGATCTGGAATGAGAGTCAAGTTTAATTGGATTTTTTGCCTTTTGATTTCAGCTAATTTATCTGCTCCATGTAAACACTTGCATTTTTATGACTAAGCTCTATATTAAAAAATATTAATTTTTATTAAAAAGAGAGTAAATCTAAGAAGCTACAATAGCAGTATAATTGCTTTAGTATAGAAAAGTTTTAGTGAATTTTATAACATTTGAAACACAAGGGCTCTTTGCAATAACACTTTTTTTATTTTTTTTTAATTCACCGGAATGTAATAAATCAGCAAGTATATTGATATGTGCATTAAAGTAATTTTCTAGATCAGTGAATCCATGTCAGTAATGGTTGACTAGACTTCCTACTTGGCTGTAAGAATATTTCAGTTGAAGCCTTTTATTTTATAATTTACTGAATTATTCTAAAGGTTATTTAGTACCTAACAAAATGTTGACTTGATTGAGTTTCTCCTAGAAAAGAGAGAACAACACTTGTTCTGCACAGTTACGAAAATGTCTGCTTGTGTCAAATTTGCAGGATAGCCCCAAAAATATGTTACTGGTTCCACTGGTATAACTTTACTTTGTGCTTTTCAAATGATAAATTGATACAAATTTTGTGGGTTTTTTTCAGGACTAAAACACAACATTATTTCCTCATGTCTAAAAGGCAGAATTGCTAACATCTATATCTTTAAAGTCCAGCAAGGAAAGTGGCTGTGGGGTGACCATGTATCAGAAAAAAAGGTGCAGTTGAAGGTTTGTTTGCTGAATGACATGCATCTTTGAAACAAGCTGTAATCTTGCTAGCGTGGGCATCAGTAGCTCAGATGACATATCCACACATGGTTATTACCTGAATCAGTGCCATACTTGCCCATACAAAATGAAACCCCTTGTTCACTAAGGGGCATTTCAGTCAGAGTCAGGAAGAAGAAAAATGATTCAGCGAGTGAGGATAAGCAGCCCCCTCTTTGTGGCTCATGGAGTAAAAGGCAGCAATATTCATGACAGGAATGTATGAGGCAACCACAGGTGTGATATTTCCTTAAGCATCCTAAAGGATGAAACATTGGGAAAAAAAACCTAACAAAAATGCTGTTATGAAATTAGGAAATGCAAAGAAAAGAATTTCTCAATTGCCTCTATTATTCTATAGCTCTCTGGTTACCAGCCTGGCAATTTATGAGCTACACAATCACATACAACATTGATGGGATTCTTCCTGCAGCCTGTTCTACTGAGTGTTTGTTAATTACATTAATATTGAGTGTTGATGGCTCTTAGTCATAAGAAAAGGCAAACAGAGCAAGAGTGAATTAAGATGCTTTAAAATATACTATTAATTATTTTTTGAAAATGTAGGGACTTGCCCACACTCTGGAAAAAGGCAAATCTCCCACTTAGGAAGGAATTCATTACATGACAGAGGAGGCTATCTGATAAAATTCACAAAACTCATTTATCAGCTTCATTATAGTGAATTTTTTATTTTTTTTTTAAATCTCAGCTGTAATCACAACTAGACTAAACAGGGGAATAGATTTCCCCATTAGGGAAAAAAATGCCAAAGACCACATTTGCATATCAGGGGAGGGCAGGAAAAGACACAATGACTAACATCTGTTGCACAGATTGAGACAAATAGACTTTTTCTGGACAGCAGAGTGTGTTTCTCAGATGAAGAAATGAAAGAGCAAAACACTGAATGTGTTTCAGGGTGGAATAATGTAAGTTAAATGTGCAGTTTTGAACTTTTGATTTTTAAAGTAAGTTTAAAAAAAATATATTCAATACAACTGACTCTTGGGTTTAGGTCTTCAGAATGAACATGATCATTTTAGTGACTTTCAATCCCACTGTGTTCTGTATCTGAGTAAAATAAGTCAATTTTTTTCTAGCTGGTCTTTGGTTCTGTTTTTGTATTTTTTGTTTGTTTGTTTTGGGGGTTGGTTTGTTTGGTTTGGGTTTTTTGTTTGTTTTGGATGGTTTGTTTGCTTGTTGGCTTTTTGTTGTTTTTAAACTTTGCATTTTCTAAATTTGCTAAAATTGTTTTTAAATTTTGCATTTTCTAATTTGCTAAAATTGCATTTTCTACTGGATAGGTTGCCTAGTCACATTCAGCTAAGATTTTTTTCTTTCTGTTTGCACAAAGCACCTCTGTCTTGGAAATCATCCACTCAGCAGCTGGAATCCCTGCCTGAAAGACTGTATCTGATCTCCCTCACCAAGGGCCTTTGCTTGCGTTCTCCAGACTGTGAACTCGGTTATGTACATTGCCAAAGCTAACAAGCAACACTCAGAAGCCAATATATCTGATAACATTGTTAGTGAAAATTTTATACCCAGACATATCTATGGGTTTGCTGCACAGACTCCTTTGACTGCAGCCATTAGTTGAGTTTGTTCTGAAGTAGTTAGCTAAAAATATAAAGATTTGAAAATAGTTTCATTTGGGAAGGGATGCTGATGGCGTAGTGGGGTTTGCTGTGATGAAGTCATACCAGTTTTAAATGAGTGCACAAATTTCTATGTCTCTGAGCACAGAGCACATGAAATAGCAGAAAAGGTGACTTTGCCCATGATTCAAATCTTTTTTCAGTCAATATTCAGCCCCAAGGCATCTGTCACATTTAGATTTTTATTTTTTTTCCACTACTATTATTATTTCAGTCTGTAGTGCAGTGCTCACCACTTTCTCCTCAGAACATGCTACAGGAAGTAGCTAACTGCTAAGTGTACCAAGTCCTACAAGGGCTCATTTATGCTATTTCTCCATTTCTGACCTAGAGCAAGCACAACTATCTCCACACTGTACCCCAATATGCAGTGTAACCATCACTTTTACTGATTTCCTGAGCTTCTTTCACAGAACCATAAACACAAAATCATATACATTAAATGATTCAGGTGAACTAAATTCTATCACCAGTCTGTATCTTCCATGTCTGCCCTTTGGGACAGGTAGTTGTGGGATAGAGATTACTGTCCTTTTCAACATTGTTATATCACTTTTTTTTTTTTTAATTATCTTAAGTTCAATAGTTATGTATCCCCCTTTCAAGAAGATATAGCAAAATCTGTAACAATAAACCCTTAGTGAAAAAAAAAACCCTCAGTGAAAAACTAGATCTTCTATAGGCTTATACCTCTTGATTACAAGTGTTTTTTTACTCACTTTTGGATGCTGCTCCTTCTGCTCGATTCTGAGAATCAAAGGAACAGTAAGAATGATCGTAATGAAGACATTTTTTAGCATCATGAAGACATCTTTTAGCACCATGCATTGTATAAAAAGCTTGAGTGAGCTCTCCTGAGCATCACAGAATTACAGTCTATTACATGCACTTAGAAATCTTTCCTACAGCATTCATTGGACTTTCCATTCTTCAGTTCTCCCAGAATAATATCCTCTGATAAAAATGGATTTATCAACACAGTAATGTCAATATGAGTCAAAAGTCAGGAGAAACATAGCCTGCTATAAAATAATGCATTTGTAAAAAAAAAAAAATATCAGGGGCACAAAAGAGGATTTGATAGTCTCAATTAATTTTATCTATAATTAAAACATGTCTAATTTAGATATTTTTCCAGTTATAATTTATATTTTCTGCCATCAATAGCAGTTGCCTTGAAGCCTTTTGTCAAGCATACTTCTCATGTACAACAGACCTGGAACAGTAAGTCCACCTTACTCTTTCATTGGCATCAGACTCTAGATCTCTGCTGCTTCCCTCTAGATGCTTATTCCCCTTGCCATGTTTGCCCTGTGTGCTGCTGTACTGCTTCAACTGTCAGGCCAGCCAGACCTTGAATTTAATCTATGAAATTATTTGGTTTCAACAGTCCCAGGCTGGCTGGCAAACAGTGAATCAGTGCAACCGAGGCTGTGAGGACTGGGAAAAATTTCTCTGATATTAACTTATAAGAGAGAAAACCAGTATCAAATCACATTGCTGTGATTTCCTGGGTGCAAGAGAAACATATGCAGACATGCACACAGCAAATAAGTATTGAATAACAATGCACTGTGATTACAAAATTTGACTCAAAACACAGCTGCAGAGTTCTCTTACTTAACATCACACTAAACTCACAGAAACAACTTAAAACAACATTTCAGAAAGGAAGTTTACATCTTTAAAAAACCAAGAATAATTGGTTGGCTTTTACTTATACATAATTCTGCCCCATCTTTTGAGCAGAAGAAATGAGGTGATTGTTACGGTCTCCAAACAAGCCGCTGCTACACTGCCTGTGCCACCGAAAGACTCCAATATTACTTAAACTACTTCTGGGCAATTATTTTGAAATAATAAATTAGATGTAGCTAGTGCTTCTCATTCCCCATGCACAGAAACTTTCTTTTCTATAATATATACAGGTCTTCAGAAGATGCTCTCTGTAAAAACAGCTTTTAATAACTTTGCTTTGGGGCAGCAGGAAAAAAAAACAACAAACCAATGCAAAACAAACCCAGGCCCTGCTTATATTTTCAGCAAGAACTGCTTATATACAGCTGTTGTAGACCTGCACTGGCCCATAAAGAGAACTTCATCTGTCTCATCTTTACAACAGGAAGAACAGCTCTATCCAAATATACCATCAAGAAGGAAAAAAAAAAAAAAAAAAAAATCTGCTCCTGAAGAGAAAGCAAGCAATTGAAATTATGATTTGGGATTTGCATAAATATTTCCAATTTGTTATGCCATGTCATACGGAAAAAAAAAAAAAAAAAAAAAAAAAAAAAAAAAAACAA
>JANHGN010019864.1:14475-36929 GCA_024605025.1 Megaceryle maxima | reverse complement strand
GCCAACTGCTTAAGTCTGAGGAAGACCGGAAGAATATTCTCCGTCTGCAGGATCTGGTGGACAAGCTGCAAATGAAGTTGAAATCGTACAAGAGACAAGCTGAGGAGGCTGTAAGTGTTGCTTGGAGAGTAGACAAGTGTTGCTTTCTGTGGGTGTCATAGAGGTGATGAGGAAATCAATATCAGAATTTTGTAAAATCTCTTTGATAATTAATTGAGGATTTTAGGTTCTTTACTATCTGGACAAACCCCCTTGATACTTGAGTGGGAGCATAAGAACAGAAGTGACAAACCCGATGGAAGAAATTGCTCCTCAAGAGTGCCACAGTACTGATGAAGCAGGTCACAGTGGTGTCCTGAATAAGGGAGGATGAGGAGGTCTGTGGGAGGCTTACATGGAAGCAGTGGTGGGTGGTGAAGAGCTGCAGCCCTCCAAGGCTGAGGGACAGCAGGACTGAAACCCCTGCCCTGGGCTTCCCACCACCAACTCCCTCTCCCTGCATAGGAGGAGCTGTCCAATGTCAACCTCTCCAAGTTCCGCAAGATCCAGCATGAGCTAGAGGAAGCAGAGGAGCGGGCAGACATTGCAGAGTCCCAGGTCAACAAGCTGCGAGTGAAAAGTCGTGAGTTTCACAGCAAGAAGATAGGAGAGGAAGAGTGAGGATGTCATGAGGCAATAAAGTGACATCAGGGTTGCACAAAATGTGAACCTCTCAGTTACTTTCTTCTGCAATGACTCCTTGTAATTATGTCAACCTCTAGAGAATAAATACTGTAGATTCCTTTGCAGAAACAGTGCTTTTGGTTATTACAATTCAGTTCTGCAGTTAAATAAGTTTTGATTGTTTTCAAACATTTTTCAGGAGTACGCTCCAGAAAGTAATTTATTTTCTGGAGTAAGACCCATAAATTCTACTATTCCAGCTACTATCACAAATAGAGTCATCAGAGCAAACAAAATCTCTTGCAGTACACTACTGTGTTTCTTAGCAACAGAACTGTAATTTAGCGTCGGAATAATTTTCTGTAAGAAGACAAATTGTAAACATATATTTTACAAGTTTACTATGGTACATATGCAGAATGACTGGGTTTTATTATCTAAAACTGGAAATGAGAAAAACTCTGGGAACATGACAGCATGAAATAAATCTCCAGGTCTGGCACTCTGAAAGTATAAGAAAACACTAAACACTGTAGCTTGATAATGCCAATCAGTGCTTCCCATCTGCATTTTGCAACAGTGGATGAGTTTTATTATGTTAGTGAACTGAATGCTGATTAGAAAGAAGTATCTAACAGTTACAGATTTTTTTTTTTCATCCTACATGGAATAACAACGCAAAGATATAAAATCAGAACATAATATGTGGGAAGGATAAAAATTAGTAAAAACTGACAAGGAGGAAGATCTTCAAGGCAAAAAAAGGTGGCTCCTAACCCCAGCCATACTTGTCAATGCAGTCTGAGCAGGTGGCAGGTCTGGACACCACTGCTGCCTCCACTGTGAAGCATTTTACCCACTGGGAGATCACAATGACACTCACATTCATACTTGTTTATCTGGAACAGGTATTTAACAGAGGTTACTGCCTAATTACCTGCATTGGAAACACAGTGCAAATACAGAAATACATTCAAATACAGAACAGCCACTCTGGCAGTACTGGCACCCTGGTACATCACAGAGCTGCTCAGGGCAAATTTTGCAAGCAGATGTCAGGAGACAAGGAGACTTGGGTCTCTCTCACTACAGGTCCCTCGGGGATCCTGGCTAGGTCTACAACTCCCCATTTCCAGGGAGCACTTTAAAGAGCTGTGAAGTTGCTCAGGAAGGGAGCTGGAGTCATTGGAGGGGAAATAGGGAGGACACAGCATGAGGGAAGCCTTTGATGATGACCACAGCAGTCAGCATATTTACATCAATAGCACACAGGATTAAGAGGTCCTCCTTCTCCCAAGCACAGTGAGGTTTACACCCAAGAATTTCTCCCCTGTTATAACTAAATATGGAAGTAGTTTACTGGGCAGCAGCTAAATATATTTAAGGAGATGACACCCTGTGTTGACTCCAGTATCGCTGTAAGTGATGCTCTTGAGAAACAGCATCTTTATGTGTGAAGCTGTGAAAGTTGCATCAATGCCAGAGATATCTGGACACCAAAGAAGGTTGTTATGTCTTGAGAATTTGTTCCTAAATGCTCAACTGAGGAAAGGTAATAGTGCATGTTCCTTAAATAACAACATCTTGGTACCAGCTATCTACATCAAACTGCATATGATGGAAATGGAGAAAAGTCCTACACATTGCACTGGGCTGACCTGGCCTTACCATTGGACATCCCAGAAAGTATGATGGGAGACTTCTTGGAATCAGAGTGGAATATCAATTGGAGGAGTGAGGAAAACTAATTTCTCCTCACTTTGTGATTTGCTGATTTAGCTGAAGCATGGGAGTCATTTTGCACTGACACACTATTTCTGAAGTTAGACTGCTTGTGACCTGATAAGTGATGATGCAAATGTAACTGATATTGGTGAAAAACGTGATTACTGTGAGACACTTCTTGTCAATAACTTGTGATAAAAATGTTCATCATAACTGTTCTCAAGCACTTCCAGGACACACACTTAGGACCCCCCCAGAAAATTCTGAAAAGTGAGTTCTTCTCTAATGACAAAAATGGAGAAGGATAGAGACTGAAAGAGATGAAGTAAAAGCAAAGGAGAAAAGAGAAGGGTCAGGTGGAAGGAAGGAATACTGAGATGAGGTAATGAAGAAAGAGCTCTTGTGAACTCACTGTCCATCCATCCATTTTATGCCCATTGCCTTAGTACCTCAACACATGTCTCACTGCATACTGAAAGAGCCCCTTGGGAAACAGATTTGCTTTCTGAATCTCTGCTTTTGTCTCGGAAGAGGGGCAAGCAGGCTGTGTCTAGTGCCTCCTCACATTCCTAGTCTTTGTGAGTGATGGTGCCAAAAGAAATGTCTGAAAACACTGAAGACAGGTGCACCTTGGGAAAGCAGAGGTATGGTGGAGACTGGGAGAGTGACTGTGGGAAACTTCTGGGAGAGCACAGAGGGTGGATTTACACATTGCCATGTATGACATACTACTACTTTCCAACCTGGTAATGCTTTTAGATACAGACAGCCTAAATGTGAATAGCTTTATGGTGAGAGAAGAGTATTAGAATTTAAGCTAGGCTTAAACATTCTTCGTAATGTTCAGAATTTCCTCCATTTTTGGTATGTAAAATCGCACTATTCTGGACGTCCCAAAACTTGGCCTAAGTGAAAGAAAACCTATGTCAAACCCCCCAACATTAAAAAAAAAAAAAAGAAAAACCACCCCCCTAAAAAAAAAAAAAAAAAAAAAAAAAAAAAAAAAAAAAAAATTAGTCATGAAAAAGATAATAGAAGATAATCCACTCTCTATGTAACTGTATGTACCTTACTTACTCTGTTGTCAGCAAATGTTTTGGGTGTTCAAACTAGTGTTTGGATCACAAGTAATATCTGACAGTACCTAAGAAGAGTACAGCCAGAGTTCAAAAAAAGGATGATATGTATGTTCCTTCTATTTACAGAATTGAAAAGCAAGGCTTCAAAACCATATTATGATTGGTTCAAAATGGTTATTATGATACCTCTTTTATCTGTCAGTGATTGAAACTGATCAGCATGTTCTCAGACCTTTTCTGGGAGAGTAGTCACTTTCTCAAGCTTACACTATACTAGTAACCCTGATTTCCCTTCACTCCAAATCCTTCTCCTTCTTCAACTTCTTCTACCACCTGTTGCCTCTCTTTTTGCCTGTTCTACCCAGAGACCACCCAGCCTTTTCACCCCACTCGCCTGTTCTGTAATAGGAGCTCCTCAGCTGTTTTGGTGAGTGATGGAAAGGGCATTCTTAATGTCACATCCTCATCCAGGACTGACTCTTCAATATTCTTCCATTGATGCTTGCTGGAAAGCTAGGAGTCATCTAAATAACTGTTCAACTTCGACATTCATTCAACACCTGCCCAAGTATTATTTTTTACCTTCTTCTCCACTTCAGAGTTAAGTGATGCTGAGCTGTCTTTGGAGTCCTTGTTGCTCTCTCTTTCTCTGTCTTCTGAAAGACATTCTAAGTGTGAAATATTGTACATACTTACGTGGCAGACATATTAACATATACTACAAATGCAAAAATTAACCTTGGATCAGAATCAAGAGTACAATCAGGAAAGAAAAAGATCTTCAGAGTCTCTCTGTGCTTTAGTGCATGGGACAAGGCAGTCTTCATTCATAAGCCTCAGAAATGCTAGCTTACCTTTCCCATGGCAATGTTATGAAGGATCAAAATTGTCTTGTACAGACTCTGTATGAATTCCCCTTAATATTTTTAAGCTTCTGGTAGTTCTATTCTATCTGTTTTCCTCAAAAATCAGTTAATAACCCTAGTCTTATGTCATGCTCATTTTGGGATTTTTTTAAACTAGCAGAGTAACAATATTGTGGACTAGACACTTCCTGAAGGAAATATTTAAGGCATGTATTTCATTTGTCACCAGAAGAAAGAGAGGTTTTAATAAGGAAAGTGTGTCCTACCATCTCCAAGGTCCAGTGCTCAGCTGCATCTCAGTGTTGGGAAGTGTTGGGACAAGATCTTGCTCTGAACAATCAGTGTTTCTGCAATTCTGTTTCTTTGGTGCTAACATTCCTGGAAGCTCTCATTTTACTCGGAGTGCATCAGAAATGCTGCTGCAGCAGAAACTGCATGTTCCCTGTCAGACAGTTAATCAGTCTGCACAGGGTACATGGATCGCTACAGCATGACTTGCTCATACCAAAGGCGTGGCCAACAACAGTACTTGCAAGCTGCAAATCCCTTGGGGAAATTTTTTAAATAAAATTATCTGGTGTATCCGATAATCAAATGAAGTACAAAACTCAATTTAACTAGAAATGATAGTATGTCTGTCTGTGCTATCTGTGAGCTTTTCAATGTATCTTATTATATAGCAGACAAGACTCTGAACATCTGAGTGTTTCAGTGTTTGGTGCAATTATCTCTGACAGCTTCAATATTATCCTTGAAAGTGGCAAAAACTATCACTGAAGAGTGGACCCATTAACTGCATCACTGGGGCTAATGTCTTCTTATATGAGAAAAGCTTCTAAAAGATGATCCAAATGGTCTCATCCCAAGCATCAATATGTCTTTTGTATTTATATGTCCATTATAAACATTTTATGAGCAGAAGGCATGTGTGAGAGAATGCATAAGAAACAGTAACAATTAAGTCTAAAAAGAGCACTAAAGGAGAACAAGAGGAAAAGCTAACCAATTAGTGCTGGTTTTCATTTCATATGGTGGTTTATAGAAAAAAATTCCATTAATATATTAATGGTTGACAACAGCACCTGTAAGCTGCAAATCCCATGGGCAAACTTCCTGAAATAAAGTGTTGTACTGAATAATCCTTAGATTTATAACCTTTGGCCTTTTGTGTTTTTGGGTTTGTGTTGTGTTTTGTTTTTTTTTTTGTTTGGTTTGGTTTGGTTTGGTTTTCGGTTTTTTTTTGGGGGGGGGGGCTGTTTTTTTGTTTGTTTGTTTTTTGTTTGGTTTTTTTTTTTTTCTTTTTCTTTTTCTGGAGGTATTGATATTTTTAGTTGTTCTCAAGTCACAGTTTAGTCTTTTATCTGAAAAGATTCATATCTGATAAAGCTAAGTGGAAAGAAGAAAAATTACTTTTCATAGTGGGACAGTAAAACTACTCGTGTGAGTAAGATTGGCAATGACTGCCTGAAGACATATTGATCCTTATGTTGATAATTCAGGGATACCTACTGTGCTGTGCTAACAAAGGTGTTTCAAGAAGAATAATGATGATCAATATGATTAAGAGAAAATTTATTTTTAAATGAATGCAGCTTGTGGAGCTCACTCTAGATTTTCAGAAACTCCAAGGGAGGTGCTTGGGAGTTGGGTTTTTTTGGTTTTGCAGTGAAGATTTCAGAATCATTTCAAAAGCCAACAGATAATCAATCTGTAAAAAAGAGCACAGAAGCAAATAACACCTCTGTAGAAAAGTTGATTTTTCACTGTAGAGCAATTAGGAATATTCATCCTTTTATGATATAATAGGTTTTGGAGTAAATAGAAGAGTAACAATGATTCAGGAACATATGCTACTCACCCAACATTGTTAAATGAATTAAAATCTTACAAAACTGAATTATTTTCTGGGGCATATAACCTGTGCTTAAGTCAATGCTAGAGAAATGGAAATGGCAGATGTAACATCAGGCTTTAAGAGAGACTGAGGAGTAAATCTGAGAATTATCCCAGCATGTGTGATTGCTATATCAATAGATAACGCTTAAGAAGGGAATGAAAAAAATACACTGCTTAAGTACCATCAGAACTTTTGGAGAAATAATGCCTTACAAGCCAGCAAGTGTGTGTACAAAAACATGTCTGTGTCAATGCTGGATGTCTCAATACTCACACTGAACCAGTGCTAAGGCTGTTGAATTCCTCTATCACTGCATGTATTGATTTACATGATTGCATGTAAATGCACCTGCATTTGAGTGGGGCATTGTCAACATGTTCTCATCAGTGGAACCCCAAACAGAGAACAGCCAATGCAACAGTTCACAGTGCAGTGTAATGTTACCTGCAGGATGATTGTGTAAGTGCCTTTATATGTGGTAAAGGCAAAATTGCTCTTCTCTGGATCACTAGTAAGCTTCTAAATCCATACAAGCTGCCCCTGTGCCTTGCATATTCTTCATACTGACATACTAGCTTTCAAGAAGCCCTGACTTCTCTCACTTTTCTGCCCCTAAGGCAGGTATACAAATCAGAACAGTACAGGTCATGTAACAAGGTCATTGCTAGTCAGTGCTTTCTAGAAGTATGACTCTCATGGAAAAATATAGTAGCAGCAACATAAGATTACTGCCACCTCTCTGACTGAGGCCAGATCTACTCCAGTGCAGAGTTTTACTACAGTGCAGAGCCTCTTTGGATCTAAAACACATTTAAAATGTTATCAAGGAAAAAAGAACTGTCCTTTGATGGTGCCTCATAATCCCTCTAGTTATATGAAAAAGATTTGTCTACGGTACTGTTACTTTCATCTCAGGCCTTACACCCTTCTCTTTGCCTGGGACAAAAGGATTAAATGTACACAGTTTAGTTGTGAGGAAAGAACAGGCTGTCAGAGAGGCAACCTCTTTCACACAAAGTTATTTTGAACTTTGTCAGTTCCTTTAACCACTTCATGTGGTGTATCAGAAATAGAATCGTAGAATAGTTTTGCTTTGAAGAGATCTTCAAGATCATCAAATCCAACCATTAACCCAACACTGACAGGTCACCACTAAACCATGTCCCTCAGCTACATGTCTACATGTCTTTTGATTACCTCCAAGGATGGGGACTCCTCCACTTCCCTGGGCAGCCTGTTCCAGGAATTGACACCCTTTCAGGGAAGAAATATTTCCTGATATCCAACTCAAATTTACATGGTGCTACTTGAAGCCATTTCCTCTTGTCCTTTCACTTGTTACTTGCAAGAACAGACCAATGGTCACCTGGCTCCAACATACTTTCAGGGAGTTGTAAAGAGCAAGAAGGTCGTGCCCGAGACTCGTTTTCTCTAGGCTAAATGACCTCAGGTCCCTCAAACACTCCTCACAAGATGTGTGCTCTAAACCCTTCACCAGCTTCATTGCCCTTCTCTGGACATGCTCCCATACTTAAATGTCCTTCTTGTGGTGAGGGGCCCAAAACTGAACCCAGGATTTAACGTGCAGCATCACCAGTGCTGAGTACTGCACAGAATCACTTCCATAGTCCCACTGGACATATTATTGCTTATACAAGCCTGGATGCTGTTGGCCTTCTTGGCCACATGGGCTCACACTGTCTCTGGCTACAGACCGTTGTTGGCTACTGACCAACATCACCATGTCCTTTTCTGTCAGGCAGCTTTCCAGCCACTCTTCCCCAGGCCTGTAGCACTGAATGGGGTTGTTGTGACTTGACACTTGGCCTTGTGTTTGTCTATACAGGAGAGCAGATGCTACAGATAAGATATCTGATAGGCGCATATAAAAGATTCTCAGGAACAAGTTCCCAGAAAGACAACTTCAGAAAGGATGTACATCTAAGTAGCCCAGAAAAAAGAAAATAAAGAGAAAAGGATAGATTCCACAAAGAGAAGTGTGGGGTACAGTAAGAAAATAATAGTGAACAGCACTTTAAGAAAGTAATTAAAGCAGAAAGTATATAAATAAAACAAGAATAGAGAATTAGACTCTATAAAATGAAACCAGACAGAAATAACATATAAGTTAGTACAGCTTCTGGGTTGAAATGCAGCATGATCTTGCAGTGCCAAATGACCTTTGACACCAAGGAAAGGTTTGTGGGGCACAGTGCAGGCACAGCACAAATTTGCTATGCAACTCCTGCAACCAGACAACATTATCATAAAAGACCTGGAAAACAAAATCTCATGGGATACCCTTAGAGGCATGGCCAAAGGCTGTGATATCTAACTCACAGGGATGTGAATCATAGAATCATCAGGGTTGGAAGGGACCTTAAAGATCATCTAGTTCCTGCCCACCTGCCAATGGCAGGAATGGGGCTTCCACCACCTCTCTGGGAAACCTGTTCCAGTGTCTCACCACCCTCATGGTGAAGAAATTTTTATTAATGTCTAACCTGAATCGACCTATCTCTAGTTTTAGTCCATTCCCTCTAGTCCTATCACCGCCCAACAGCTTAAAAAGCCCCTCCCCAGCTTTCTTGCAGGCCCCCTTAAGATACTGGAAGGCCACAATAAGGTCTCCTTGGAGCCTTCTCTTTTCCAGACCAAACAACCCCAACTGTCTCAGTCTGTCCTCATATGAGAGGTGCTCCAGCCCTCTGATCATCCTTGTGGCCCTTCTCTGTACATATTCCAACACATCCATATCCTTCTTGTAATAGGGGCTCCAGAACTGGGCTCCAGGTGAGGTCTCACAAGAGTGGAGTGGAGGGGGAGAATGACCACACTCAACCTGCTGGCCACGCTTCTCTTGATGCAGCCCAGGATACAATTGGCTTTCTGGGCTGCAAGAGCATTCTGATGGCTCATGTTGAGTTTCTCATCCATCCAAGTCCTTTTCTTCAGGGCTGATCTCAAGCCAGTCACTGCCCAGCCTATATTGGTGCTTGGGATTGTTCCCACCCAGATGGAGGACCTTGCATTTGGCCTTGTTGAACTTCATGAGGTTGGCATGGGCCCACATCTCCAGCCTGTCCAAGTCCCTCTGGATGGCATCCCTTCCCTCTAGCATGTCAGCCGCCCCACACAGCTTGGTGTCATCGGCAAACTTGCTGAGGGTACACTCAATGTCCATGTTGCTAATGAAGATGTTAAACAAGACTGGTCCCAGTACTGATCCTTGAGGGACTCCACTTGTCACTGGTCTGACTTGGATATGGACCCATTGACAATCACTATTTGGGACTTGCCATCAAGCCAGTTCTTTATCCACTGAATTGTCCATCCATCAACCCCATATTTCACCAGCTTGGAGACCAGAATGTCATGTGGGACAGTGACAAAGGCTTTGATCAGATCCAGGTGAATGGCGTTGATTGCTCTTCCCCCATCTATTGATGTTGTGACCTTCTCACAGAAGGCCACCAGGTTAGTCAGACATGATTTGCCCTTGGTGAAGCCATGTTGGTTGTAGCAAATCACTTTATTGTTATTCATCTGCCTCAGCATTGCCTCCAGGAGGATCTGCTCCATGATCTTACCAAGCACAGAAGTGAGACTGACTGGCCTATAGTTCCCTGGTTCATCTTTCTTTCCCTTTTTGAAAATAGGATTTATGTTTCCCCTTTTCCAGTCAGTGGGGACTTCACCAGACTGACATGACTTTTGGAATATAATAGATAGTGTCTTAGCAACCTCATCCACCAGTTCCTTCATCACCCGTGGGTGTATCTTGTCAGATCCCATGGACTTGTGCACTTTCAGGTTCATCAGATGGTCACAAACCTGACCTTCACTTGCAATGGGCAGTTCTTTCATCCAACTCCTGCCATTATCTTCTCTGACTCTGGATGTGTGGCTGGAGCCCTTATCAATGAAGACTGAGGAAAATAAGTCATTAAGAACCTCAGCCTTCTCAGTATCACTTGCCACCAGTTCTCCCATTTCCTTTCTGAGGAGGCCCACAACTTCCTTAGAAGGGGACAAGGTCCTGGTGGTCTAATTCCTTTTCTTAACTGAGGAAATTAGTAATGTTATAATATTTTGGGGATCAGGCACAATACAGATGTCAATACACACCAGGGACCTACCCTGTATCCAAGTGGCAGGAATGGGACTGACCTCCATCAGGAGGGTATATACTGAAGCTTAGTCCAACACAAGGGAAGGAATTTTCAACCCAGTTAATTTGTTCCTTTGCATGATCCAGTCATCTTTTCCTTGTTGAACAATGTGGAACAGTTTTATCCACATGAATGACAACAATGGACCCATCATGTGGTACAATTAAGCAACAGCACGCCTGTCTTCACTGTAGAAAGGCATGCCCAGAATAAGTGACAACTGCAAAAAAAAATTAAAATACAGGTATTGGAGCTGCTGCAGCCCAGACATAAAACACACATCTAGAAAAGTCATAGGCTACAGATTTGTGAAGGTTTCAACAAGGTGTAAGTCAAGGGAGCTGGGGAAGCCAGTATTTTGCATGAGGGAAAAAACAAAACCAAACCAAACCAAAACAAAAACCACCAAAAAAAACCCCAAAACCAACCAAACAAAAACCACAAAAAAAACCCCACAACAACAAAAACAAACACAGAGCTATCGTTGTTAACAGAACTGTAAGAAAAAACATTGAACCTCACCCTAAGAACTAGATCAGTAAACAAAGCAACAAAAAATGTTTTGTACAACATCAGTAGATAGTCAAACACAGGTTACCTGAAGGAAAGGCGGAAAATCCTATCACTGGAGGGATTCCCTTCTGGACATCTAAAATGTGTCCAGTCTCTCTCCAGGAAGAATTTTTACACCTGCCTCATGTGGCCTGGGGAGACTGGGATCCAGGCACAGTTTCTGGGCACACTGAGTGACTGTGCCCAGGTACCAGCCATCTCACATTGTATGTACATTTACCTATATAGCCACTACCAGACCTTCAAACTGAACTGTAAGAAGGGGAACAGGATGATGCTGTTTGTGCTATTTGTATTTTTGTGAGTGCTGTATTCACCTGTGCTGCTTTGCATGGCAAGCTGTGTATGTATGTATATTTGTGTGGCATATGCATGCTCTGGGTGCATGTGCCTTCTGGGACTACACACTTAGCCTCACTAATCTGCTGGACCTGAGCTTGAAACTGTGGCAATCTTGCTTCTGTCACATGACTCAGATTCAGCCCTGTTCCCAGACAAGAAACACCTCTGGAACAAAGCCAGCAGGAAAATCGCAGTTAAGGTGGAAAACAGTCAGGTATTGAGCATTATGAGGTGGGGAGAAAGAGTGTTTCCTTACCAGAGAGCCAGCCTGCCAGCTGACCCCCTTATGGCAGGGCTGCAGAAGCTTTTGCTACTCAAATTATTCTGGCAGTGTCCAAGACAACAAGTGAATGTTGAGCATATTTGGAAAGTTCCTCTGCCTGGGAAGGCACAAACCTCACTACTGCATTTTTGTGTTAGCTACATGTATTACTTGCTCAGCACTCACAGGGAGGAAGCTTGATGGAAAGAAAATTGTTCAAAATAAAAGGGAGAAGAACTGACCAAAATGGTGTGTATGTGATTAGTATCCAGCCCAATAATACCCTAACAGAACTATTGGTAAAAGCCTTTTGCCATAGACCAACCATTGCTCAATTTGGACATCATTGCACAGCAACAGATCTCTCTGTTGGCTCAAGGCAATAGAAACTGCAGGTTTGTGAGGGAACATCTGTACATTGCCACAGTTACACACACTTACACTGTTTTGCACATTTATATATAGCCTAAAAAGGACTCTCTTTCTGTCATCTGTGATTTCACAGTCATAATTAAAGAAACACCTTTTCAGCATTTTCACCTCTGTGTTTTAAGGTTAAACTCTGCTCTTTTCCTTCTCTTTTCTGACAAAATCTGTACTAATATCAGCATCCAGTCTGTACCCTGTCCTGGCTCTGAATTACTTGCTCTGTTCATGCCACCTTACAGCCACACTACATGGTTGGCCTGTGCTGGAAGCAGCCCAAATGCTTAGTGTAATGTGGAAGCCAAACTCTTAGGTGCCAAACTTCCTTGTTATGCAGATAATCCACTCTTCAGTAGATGCTATGCCATGAGCTGTTCCCACACAATCCAAGTAGCCACTGCATGTGTGGATTGTTTCCTCAGTGTATTAACAGGCCATTGGCAGGACTGCTGCATGGACATCTCAGCTGAGCATATGAACGGACTGCTGCTTTGGCAAAAGTGAACTGAGGGAAGCCCAGCACTTTCCCCTGAGCTAAATGCAAGCCACTGTCAGCAAGAGCCTGGTCTTCTCCAGTCCCTGTGGTACATTGTCAAGTTCTTGATAACACAAGTCACTTTTCTGCAATACTTCTGTGACCACTGAGCATGTGCTGTTTTTTTGGCACAACAATGGCAAGATGAATCCAGAGGAAAAAAGTAGCAAGTTCCTCCACAGACTAGATCAAAACCCCAGAGAATATGGGTAACCGGATGAAGGCTCTGTGGGTCAGCCATTCCTCCCTGTATCTTGTTTGGGAGGTTGATGAGGATACACAGACCCTACCTAGTGGTCATACCTGCACTGCTCACCAATAAACCTATTCAGCCAGGTATTGAGTTAGGGCCCCAGACATGTCAAGATTGCTGGGAACCAGATGGACTTATGGATCAAAGCTTCAGGTGACAAAGCAGACATCAGAAGGCCATTCCCATCTCCCAAAGGACCATGTGAAGAAGGTGGGGCACATGATGCTGTAATCCCATTGACCTGGTCAGCCACCACTGTCTGCTTAGAATAGATCTGATGAAGTGCTCCATGTGAAATCACACAGTAGGGACATCTATTCACAACACTTGCAGCCACAATTATGAGCTCTTTGTCTGCCTTGATGAGTTTCCCTACAGGGACAGCAGAATACTTGTCACAGCTCACTATTAAAAACATCCACTGCAGCAAGTACCACTGGGGAAACTGGGAAGGGAGGGCTCCAGGTACAAGTTGCTGTCAGTACAGCCCAGAGCTCTAGGGAGCCTGCAGGCAGATACTGCAACCAAAGCTCCTGGATGACAGGACAAGCGACGATGGTTTTAAACTGAAGGACAGTAGGTTTATATGGGACATAAGGAGAAAATATTTTACAATGAGGGTGGTGAGACACTAGTACAAGTTGCCCAGGGAAGCTGTGGGTGTGTCACCCCTGAAGTGATAAAGGTCAGATTGGATGGAGTTTTGAGTTCCCTAATGTCCCTGTTCATGGAAGGAGGATGTTGGACTAGGTGGTCTTTGAAGGTCCCTTATAAGCCAAACTATTCTGTGACTACTATAAATGGTGTGGAACAGGAATATGTGAGTATGGCTGTAAGGAGACCCATCACTTTAAATGAACTTCTAACATCTAAAACAAATGCATAAATCCTCACGTTCTTATATTTGTCCTAGATCAAATTACCTGTGCAGCTGGTGGAGCCAAATGCTTCACTTACTCCCCAAAGACCTCTAACCTTCCCCTCAAGTTTTACAATGTCAGCGAAAAATTAGATTCTTTCTTCTGAAACCTAACCCTTTTGAGCAGTGATATCAATAACCATAAAAATAGGCACTTCAGCTGGAGTCCTCAGAGATGTGTTTGTATTGGCATTGCTGAGACAGGAGATTTTCATACCAAATCAAGCTCCACTGGATTCCCCCTGTATAGGCAAGTTCATTTGGAGACCATCATACACTTTAAATATGCTGGGGAGACAGACACTTTTTTCATCTCTTCAGCACAAACATGAATCACAATGAGAGGTATTTTCAAGCACCCTACAGGTGTCCCTCCCCCTGGAAAGAGCAATGAGTGTCATATGGCACAGGCATCTGAAATGTCTTTCAGCACTTGAAAATGCCCAGTCAGTCTTGAGCCCTTCAGTCTGGAGAGGAGACAACCATCAGATGTAAGATAAGGTCTGTAAAATAAAGAGAGGACAATGAGAGGGAGTAGATGGATGACTGAATTTACCTGCACAAGAATTAGGGATATCAAGTCAAATTAGCAGGTAGCGAAAGACTGGAATTCCTCACTCATAGTTAATATGCACAGGTCCTCACTAATAACAGAGTGGCCAGTGAATGTTTTCATTCATTCAAAAACCATCACACAAATCCATGTAAAGAGAACCAGGTGCAGAGTCCTGGTCCCACACACAAGAAACATAGGGATGGGGATATGCCTGAAACAGGAGCACCTGGGGAAGGGATCAGTATTCAGGCAAAGTCTCAGAGCATCCATCTATTCTCATAATTCCCATACTTTGTCAGTCTGTGGCTCTGGGTAGAGCCTGCATCCAGGAGGCAAAACACTCTGTGCACCCATACCATGGCTGTTCACCCACAGCCTGGGGTGCTCACTGAGTTCAAATGCTGAGGTGAGACTGCAGCAGAGCTGAATCTGCTCACAGCTGAACAAATCCCACTCATGGGCTAATACAGGCAGCAGGGACACACCAGTAAGGCTTTCAGCAAAGTTGCTGGACTTCATCATAGACACTGACTACTTCTTCAGTGCCTGGCCCATAACCTCAGTGTTAATACTATCTGATTAGCAAGATACAAGCTCTTTACTGCATGTCTGTACTGCAGTCTGCAATGTCATGCAGAGGTTCCTGAATTATCTGCATGCTGCTTCTTGCCTAAGAGCCTTGCTGTACTACTTAGCCTGCTCTGTAGCTGGGATTGTGAAATCATACAGAATAGCTGAGATTGGAAGGACCTCAAGGGATCATCTAGTCCAACACTCTACTCAAAGCAGGCCTAATTAGTTTAAGTTGTTCAGGGTTTTGTCCAGTCAAGTCCTGAACACCTCCACAGATGAGTGTGTCTGGACAAAAATGCCTGCCGGTTCCTGCCATGGATCACTCTCGTGGTAAAAATAATTTTATTTATATCCAATCTGAATTTTCCTTGTTCCAGCTTATGTCCAGTCTTTCTCATCATATCAGAAAACTGTAGACGTCAGTAAAATATCCTTTTAGCCTCCACGTCTCCACGCTTCTCATATTTCTTGTGCTACAGTCCCCTGACTGTCTTGGTGGCCCTAAGACTAGAACACAGTCCGTAGAAAACTAATTCTCACCTAGAGTTAGTTGTGACCAGTGGCAGTTTTACGGTACTTTTGTAAAAGAGGTTCTTTAGGTTGACTCATTCTTTCTCTTCACTAGAATAAGCCCTGCTCACATATCCTTTTTCACTGAAAGTTTTCGGTTTGACTAGACTTAACTAACCAAGTTTTTATTTGCTACTTCAAGCAGTTAGTTTTCTAAATCACTTTTTTCCTGCACAAGTTCCAGCCTGAATATGTCTCTTTTTTTCTTTTTTTTTTTTTTTTTGTGCAGAAATGACAAGTACTTCATCCAGTATTCTAAAAGGGTTCGTGCACCAGCCTTAACATTTCCACAGCTGTACCAGAATTATTTCAAACTTCTGGTCTTTTAGTGATCGTACCTGTGACTTGTAATTCTTTTCTGACTTCCTAGGGCAGTGGGAAATAATACATCTTCTTTATATTATGTCATGGAAGAGACAGCATTATCTTCTAAGGCCTGGGATTGAAGTGCTTGAAAGATTAGAAAAGACACTCAATTAATAATAGAGATTTGTTCCATCTCCATAACTCTTCATGTCTCTCAGTACCACAGAGAAATAAAAACACTGGACATAACTGTTACACATTCAACTTCTCTCTGTGAACCTTTTGCCACTTACAGTTCAGACAACAGTGTAACTGAGCCAGGAGCAATCATTGCGTAGGGCTGCCCACACAAGGATCTCTGGCACACCAAGGCAGGTCCCACAGCATATCTGTGGTTCCTTTAATGTCAGAGACAAAGCAAACTTAAGTTTGTTGGCCTTTGGGTCAAAGAATGGTTTGTGCCACCTTTTTATTTTACTAATAAAGACAAAGTCAGAGTTTGTATCAAGGATCTACAGTCTTTACATCTACACTCGTTACATCAACTATTCTAATACATTGCCTCCAAAAAGGAAACCTGCAGACCCTAACAGCATCCCCACCTGGGACACCCCCACCAGCCCATCACTGCAGCTGCTCAGCCAGGCTCTTGTCCATTTGTAATATGCCCTGATTACCATTATAGTGTGAAAACAACTCTCTCAGCAGTATAGGAAGAGGATTCCTTCTGACAAGTGGGGACATCCAGTGATATTAAGTGCATAAACATGGGAAACAGGAGTAGCATTTGGCTTGTGATTCAACTCTATATTGAAAATGCTCTATTGTGTTTCTATTGTGATTTTATCACACTCTGTATCACTCTGGTGAATCAAAAAAAAAAAAATATTAACATCAAATACCTTCAAATAAGTATATTTGTCATTAAACATTAAACCATCCACATGTGAAATACCTAAAAGGACCAAAGAATATTGGTCTTTAGCATAATCTCATGGATGGGAGGTACTCACACAAGGAGGTTTTGTGGGTATGCATGCTGAAAGTATGCTGCTTGTCACAACAGCTAGAAATGAAACAGGCTCTGGCATGACTTATTTTACTGAAGAGATGATGATATGGATAAATCTGTATGGGAAGCAAGTCCCTCCAGGAACCTAGGTCATCAGGAAATAATGTGAAAGGTTTAATAAGAATTTGATGAAAGCCAAGTTGGAGATTCACTTTAACCCCACGCAATGCTACAGGCTTGGGGAAATGTGGCTGGAAAACTCTCTGACAGAAAAAGGACCTGGGGGTGTTAATCAACAAGCAGCTGAATATGAGCCAGCAGTGTGCCCAGGTGGCCAAGAAGGCCAATGGCATCCTGGCTTTTATAAGAAATAGTGTGGCCAGCAGAACTAGGGCAGTGATTGTTCCTTTGTACTCAGCATTGGTAAGGCCACACCTCAAGTACTGTGTTCAGTTGTGGGCACTTCAATAGAAGAAGTGGGTCCAGAGAAGAGTAACTAAACTGGGGAAGGCCCTGGAGGATCTTATGATGAGCAGCTGAGGGAACTGGGGCTGTTTAGTCTGAAGGAGGCTGAGGGGACACTTTATCACTTTCTACAACTACCTTAAAGGACGTTGTAGAGAGGTAGATTCAGGGCTCTTCTCACAGGTAAGTAGAGACAGAACAAGAGGAAATGGCTGCAAGCTGCACCAGGGCAGGTTTAAACTGGTCATTAGGAAAAAATTTTCACTGAAGGGATTGTCAGGCATTGGAACACGCTGTCCAGGGAGGTAGTTGAGTCATCATCCCTGGATGTGTTTAAAAGCCATATAGATGTGGTGCCTGGGGATACGGCTTAGTGGTGGACCTGATAGAGCAAGGTTAATGGTTGGACTTCGTGATCTTAAAGGTCTTTTCTAACCTAGATGATTCTGTGATTCACTTGCTTTTAGAATTCCAAACAACTGTTTTCTGAATTCTTCCATGACTTAAATGGTGATCACAATGTTTATTTAATCTGAGTTTATGATCCACAGACCATAAAGCAGCTGGGGAAGGCCCACAGACCTTTTCTCTTCTGCTTTCAGATTGATAAATCGAGATCATTTCATCTTGCTTCAACTTCCCGATACAATAACTCTCTTCTACCAGAGAAAGAAAAGGCAGTTAAGTAAGTTGCTGTGCCATGGCTTTGTTTTTAAGAGTAGAAGAGACGTTCTTAGGAAAAAAGATTTTTTTCAGATAGTTATTTTTGCCCCTGAGAAAATAACATGCTTTTTCTAATTAAGTCCAAGAAAAATTACTTTCACAGTAACTCAAGATGCAATCACAGCCTGAGGTGAGAAGGTGTGAACAAGCTACAAAATCTCAATATCCAATGGCTTATAGCAAGGGAGGGGCAGGAAAGGATAGACAATGCAGATTTCTTTATGGATCTCAATAAGAAAGATCAAACAAAAAATGGCTTGATGAAATAGCTACCTGCATAGAAGCTTGCATCCAGTCCTGTCCGCATATAGCATACTACAGGCTCATCTGAAAGCTGGAGATGGAGATTCATGTACATGCTTTGTGCCAAAAACCCTGTATCAGGATACCAGTGGGTTCGAGATACAAAAACCTTCATAATCAAGTAAGTCCAGTCACTGACAATGAAAGTGAGCATGTTGTCAAAAAAGGTCTGCAGGTGACTGATGTTTATCTTTGGGAAAAATAGAATATAGAATCATTTCAGCCATTAACCCAGCACTGCCAGGTCACCACTAAACCATGTCCATCAGCACCACATCTACACATACTTTAAATACCTCCAGGAATGCTGACTCCACTACTTCAGCAAACAGGGGTTGGTTTCCTTCAGCCAGAGAGACTATCATGGTCACATCATGGCCAAAGGCCACAGTGAGAAAGAATGTGGGAACTCATACCGAGGTCCTGTACACACACACACACACACACACCTGTGCAGTTCTCCAGATGCAGCTAATGCCTGAGCCTGCACTGGTACTGGAGGGAGTCAGTGACACTCCCTGTGTGTGGTGTGAGCAAATAAACGATCTGCTCAGGCAGGTGGTTGAACTGAGAGAGGAAGTAGAGAGATTGAGAACCATCAGAGAGTGTGAAAGTAAAATAAATTAGTGGAGCCACATCCTGAAGCAAGGGCAGCAGGGAGAGGCTCTGCAAAAAGTGATGGATCCCCTCCCCTCCTGTCACCAGGCAGGAGGGGACCTAAGGGACAGGAGGGAATGGAGGCAGGTCCCTCCTTGGAGATGCAAGTGAAAACCCTCACGAGCCCCCGACCCCCCCCCCCCCCCCAGTTATTCTTGAAAAATGGGTATGGGGCTTAAGAACTTGAGGTCCAGACAAATGATGATGGAGATGAAGATTCATCCAACGAGTCACCCAGGGCTTGTCACTCACCCCCATGCCTTAGGACTTCTTCAATTAAGAGGAAAAGGAGGGTAACTGTAGTGGTCAATTCTCTTCTGAGTGGAGCAGAGGGGCCCATTTGTTGACCAGACCACAGGGAAGTCTGATGCCCCCCTGGGGCTTGGGTTAGAGATGTAAAAAGGAAACTCTCTAGTTTGGTGTGGCCCTCTGATTATTACCCCTTGCTAGTCATCCCGGTTGGCAATGACAAGATTGCAGAGAGAAGTCCAAAGTCTATTAAAAAGGACTTCAAGGCATTGGGACAACTGGTTGAAGGCTCAGGTGTGCAGGTGGTATTTTCATCAATCCCTCAAGTGTTAGGGAAAAATACTGCAAGAGGGTGGAAAACACACCTGATCAACATGTGGCTCAAGGGCTGGCGCCAGTGTCGAAATCTTGGGTTCTTTGATCACGGGAAAGTTTATATGGCACCAGGTCTGTTGGCGACAGATGGAGTACATCCATCTTGAAGGGGGAAAAATATCCGCACACAGGAGCTGGTAGGGCTCATTGAGAGGGCTTTAAACTAGGCTCAAAAGGGGAAGGTGATAAAACCAGGCTCACGAAAGATGAGCCTAAGGATGGTCTTCTGTCTGCCATCCCACTCAAGATGGGAAATGGTGACAAATGTGACAACAAAAACATAGGGCTCACTAATAGGTTGCTAACCATGCAAGTGGCTGGGAATGGTCAGCTTCCAAAAAGTGAAAACTAATTTCTTGACTCCCTCTCAGATCATGGGGGATGAGCAGGAGTTGGAGATCTGGGTTAGGTTGCATGGATATGATATAATTGCAGTCACTGACACATGGTGGGACAGCTGCCATGACTGGAATGTGGTCACAGAGGGTTATGTCCTTTTTAGGAAAGACAGGCCAGAAAGGCAAGGTAGTGGAGTTGCTCTTTACGTGAGAGAGCAACTAGAATGTATTGAGTTCTGTCCAGGGGCAGATGAGGAGCAAGATGACAGTTTGTGGATGTGAATTAAGGGACAGGCTGGCATGGGTTATACTGTTGTGTGTGTCTATTACATGCCACTGGATCAGGACGAGAAGGTTGATGAGGCCTTCTACAGGCAGCTAATAGCAGCCTCACAATCACAGGCCCTGGTTCTCATGATGGATTTTAACTACCCAGATATTTGCTGGAAGGCCTACTCAGACAGCCATTCACTGTCCAGAAGGTTCCTCCAGTGCATTGCTGATAACTTCCTGATGCAAATGGTGGATGAGCCAACTAGGAGAGGACTGCTGCTGGATCTTATTCTCACTAACGAGGAGTGTCTGGTTGAAGTGGTGAAGGTTGAGGGCAGCCTTGGTTGCAGTGACCATGCAAAGGTGGAATTCAGGATCTCATGTGGCAGGAAGAGAATACCAAGCAGGATCATACCCCTGCACTTCATCAGGGCCAACTTCATCCTTTTCAAGCAATTGTTAGAGGAAATCCCATGGAACAGGATACTAGAAGATAAAGGGGCCCAAGATAGTTGGTTAGCATTCAAGGACCACTTCTTCCAGGCTCAAGATCAGAGCATCCCAACAGGTAGGAAATCAAGAAAGGGATCCAGTAGACCTGCATGGTTGCTGGGCAAACTCAAGTGGAAGAAGAAAGTCTACAGATCATGGAAGAAGACACCATCCACTTGGGAGGAATATAAGACTGTTGTCAGAGGATGTAGGGAGGAAACTATGAAAGCTAAGGCCCCCTTGGAACTAAACCTTGCAAAAGAGATCAGGGACAACAGAAAGGGCTTCTTCAAATACATTCAGATAAAACTAACTCTAGAGGCAATGCAGGACAACTGATGAATGAGGTGGGTGCCCTGGTGATAGATGATAAAAAGCAGGCGGAGTTACCGAATGCCTTCTTTGTCTCTGTCTATACTGCTGGAGGCTGTCCTTAGGAGCCCCAGACCCCTGAGGCCACAGAGGAAGTTAGGATAAAGGAGGAGTTTGCCTTGGTTGATGACAAATGGTTTAGGGATCAATTAAGTAACCTGGACATCCATAAATCCATGGGTCCTCATGGGATTCACCCACAGGTGCTGAGGGAGCTGGCGGAAGTCTAGGGCACTCTCCATCACCTTTGGTAAGTTGTCAGAAATAGGAGTGGTGCCTGAGGACTAAGAGGAAAGCAAATGTCACTTCAGTCTTCAAAAAGGGCAAGAAAGAGGACCCAGGTAACGGTAAACCAGTCAGACTCACCTCTATCCCTGAAAAGGTGATGGAACAACTTATCCTTGGTGCCGTCTCTAAGCATATCAAGGATAATAGGGTCATTCGGGGCAGGCAACATGGCTTCACCAAGGGGAAGTCATGCTTGACCAACCTGATAGCCTTTTATGAGGACACATAACCAGGTGGATAGGTGATGGTAGAGCAGTGCATGGGATCTATCTTGATTTCAGTAAAGCTTTTTACACCGTCTCCCACAGCATCCTCACAGCTGAACTGAGGAAGTGTGGTCTGGATGATCAGGTAGTGAGATGGATTGAGAACTGGCTGAAGGATAGAAGCCAGAGAGTTGTGGTCAATGGGACAGAGTCTAGTTGGAGGCCTATATCTAGTGGAGTCCCTCAAGGACCAATACTATTCAATATATTCATCAATGACTTGCATGAAGGAATAGAGTACACCGTCAGCAAGTTCACTGATGACACAAAACTGGGAGGAGTGGCTGACACACCAGAAAGCTGTGCTGCCATTCAGTGAGACCTAGACAGGCTGGAGAGTTAGGCAGGGGAAAATGTAATGAAATATAACAAGGGCAAGTGCAGAGTCTTGCATCTGGGCAAGAACAACCCCATGTACCAGTATAAGTTGGGGACTGACCTGTTAGAGAGCAGCATAGGGGAAAGGATGTGGGGGTCCTGGTGGACAGCATGATGACCATGGACCAGCAATGTGCCTTTCTGGTCAAGAGGGTCAATGCCATTCTGGGGTGTATTAGGAGGGGTGTGGTTAGTAGGTTGAGTGAGGTTCTCCTCCCCCACCTACTCTACCCTGGTAAGGCTGCATCTGGAATATTGTGTCCAGTTCTGGGCCCCTCAGTTCAAGAAGGACAGTGAACTGCTTAAGAGAATAGAGTGTAGCCACAAAGATGATTAAGGAAGTGGAATATCTCCCTTATGAGGAAAGGCTGTGGGAACTGGGTCTTTTTAGAGTGGAAGAGACTGAGGGGTAACCTCATTAATGTTTATAAACATGTAAAGGGTGAATGTCAGGAAAATGGAGTCAGGTTCTTCTCAGTCTCAACCAGTGATAGGACAAGGGGCAATGGGTGCAAGCTGGAACATAGGAGGTTCCACATAAGTATG
>JANHGN010019864.1:0-13989 GCA_024605025.1 Megaceryle maxima | reverse complement strand
TTCCATCAGGGGGGTTGGACTAGATGATCTTTTGAGGTCCCTTCCAATCCCTAACATTCTGTGTGATTCTATGTGATTCCATGGTCAGCCTGTTCCAGGTGTTGACAATGCTTTCTGGAAAGATTTTTTTCCTAATATCCAACCTATATTTACCCTGGTGGAACTCGAGGTTGTTGCCACTTGTCCTATTTCTTGTCCTCTGGAAGAAGAGACCAACACCACCTGGCTCCCACCTCTTTTCAGTGGGTCGTAGAGAGTGAGAATGTCTCCCCAGAACCTCCTTTTCTCCAGGCTGACCAACCCCAGGTCCCTCAGCTGCTCCTCACCAGTCTTGGACTCTAGACACTTCACCAACTTTGTTGCCCTTCTATGCACACGCTCCAGCACCTCATTGTCTTTCTTGTGGTGGCTGGACCAAAACTGAACCCAGGATTTGAGGTGCGGCATCACCAGTGCTGAGTATAGGGGGACAATCACTTCCCTTCTCCTAATGGACATATTAGTGCTGATGCAGGCCAGGATGCTGGTGGCCTTTTTGGCCACATGGGCACATGATGGCTCCTATTCAGCTGGATGTTCACCAACACCCCCAGGTCCTTTTCCACTGGCAGATTTGCATCCACTCCCTTTTGAAAGCATCTCTACACTCAAGCAGATCAACACTTCTGTGTAACCTGGTGTTGTCTGCAAACTCAGTGAGCGTGCCCTTGATCTCCTCATCCAGGTCATTGATAAAGATATTAAAAGAACAGGCCCCATTACTGAGCCCTGAGGAATGCCACTCGTGACCAGTCCCCAACTGAATTTATCACCACAGCTGTCAGTGCCTGGCCTTCCAGACAGTTTTTTATCCATTGAAGCATACACCCATCCACACCACGAACAGACAGTTTCATGCTGAGCAGCCTCCCAAGGCAGGCTGTCAACCAGTATCCTAAACAGGTCAAAGTTTGCCCTCCAGGAGTCCAACATGGCAGTTCTACCGATCCCTCTCCTTACTTCCCCAAAAATTGAGAACTCTACCATTTCATGGTAACTATGGCCAAGATAGCCTCCAACCTTTGCATTACCCATAAGTCATTCTCTGTTCGCAAACAAGTCTGGCAGGGAACCTTCCCTAGCAGGCTCACTCACCACTTGTGTCAGGAAGGTCTCTTCCACACACTCCAGGAACCTCCTGTGCTGTATTGACCTCTGTATTAACTATTGACTATATTAACCTCTTTGCTGTGTTGTATTTCCAGCAGACATCTGCATGTTTAAGACCCCCATGAAAACAAATTACAGTGATTGTGGGACTTCTAGTTTTTTGTAGAATATTTCATCTGCTTCTTGGGTGGTCTATAACAGACTATGTTGGAAGGGACAGGCTATAAACTGAGAATTTTGAAATATTTCAACTTTATTCTATCTGAACTGCTGGAATGACTTGTCTGTCCTTTCTGTCTTCTCTCAGAACATGGGAAGGGAAGTTATATCTTCAGAGCTGGGAGAAAATAAGGCAGCTGCCTGATTTCCGTTTCAAGAAGGATCTATTTTCAGCATCCCAACTCCCCCATCCTCTGTAGTGAATGTCCAGTGCCTTGCTCACACCGCTTTGCTGTGCAGGATATTCTGTATTGACAGATGAATTTCAATCAACCACTTCTTTTTGACTGTGCTGTGCTTTGCTTCTAGCGACTGTGGAGTCCAACCCTGAACAGATGGAAACAGAAATGGCAGAAAGTCAATTACTGACAGGACCCTACCTTTTTTTTTTTTTTTTTTTTTTTTTCCACATCTAAACATTGCTGGCTCTTTTGGGACTGTCTGCATGGTCTAGCTGAATCTCGATTAGATATGGCATGTGGACTCACAGACTGAATGCAATCCTATTGTAAATTTCAGAGGCCATTCTGTATTACTTTTCATAATCACCTTCTCTTCTCTAGGAACACTTTTTGTGGTTTGGTTTGGGTTTGGTTTTTTTGTTGTTATTGTTAAAACACACAAACATACAGCCCTTTTCTCTCACAGGATTGTCAACTTCCCTTGGATCGTACCTATTTGACACTAACCTGTGCATGTTATTTGCATTTTCCTTTGCTGAATATAATGAAATTCCTCTGTTCCCATTTCTCTAGTCTGTCAAGGTCCTTCTGAACAGAAGCATACTATGCTATAAAAGCACTCAGTAACATCAATTAAACAACAGTCTGTGTGACCAGTCAAGAAACCCCAAGAACAGAATAGGTCTTAGAGGTGCTAAGCAAGCCTGATGTGCTCAAGAAGCTCAGAAAAGAATGTAGGAAGTGATCACAACTATCCTAAAAGGAGCTGAACTTAACAGAAAGAGCACAGCTGTATCAACTGAGTGGCAATATCATATAAATGAATTTCCCTAAAGCAACTAGAAGAAAATATAATCTTCCTGAGCAGTCAGACAAGGAGATAAGGGATGGGGGAAAGTGTGTGTGTGGCTCATGCCAATATAAACTATAAAAGTAAGCAAAATGAACTTTGATAGGAGCAATGGGCTAGTGCTGGCTTCAACCTACATATTCCTTCCCAGTGACTGGAGATTCCCAGCACCATGATGGTGAGCATTAAAAGACTGGTAATGGGAATGATGTTTGTATTGTGATTCAACTGTATATTGTAATTGCTACACTATGTTTGTGTTGTGATTTCCCTATTTTGTGGTATCACTCTGCTAAATCAAAATACTGTATAATGTCAAATATCTTCAAATAGATAAATCTGATATCAAAACTTTAAACACTCTTGTGTGGAACATCTGAAAGAGCTTAGTCAGAGTGTATTGGAACATGACGGCCTGGAAATTTCCCTTTAAAACACTTTATTTAAGACAAGGGAAATTATCATTATTAAGGTTAAAAAAAAGAATGGCTAAAATTAGTCTTAAATGTTTTATCAAATTAACCTTCCTTTTAGGTTTGTTTTAAAAAGTGTTTATGAATACTGTCTGTGACAGCAGAGCTATCAGGATCAAGTAGGTACATAGCAAAGCATCTAGTGTGATGCTCCCCTGATGCTGAAACAGTTTTGTAGTTTTCCAGTTCAACAGACCACAGTGCAATGAGAACTAATTTGCAGCTTGCTACAGCAGCATGTGTACAGTGTGATGAGGAAGATGTGTTGCACTGCATTGCATTGGAATATAGGTGAAATATTCAGTAGCTATATTGTCTGTCTGGAACAGGTTCTGGTTGAATTTATGTATCACGTTGTGCTATAGCTACCAGGTGGAGAGAGCCAAATGATGTGCTTCAGATTGGATTTTGGGAGCAAGGTATTCATGTATTCATGTGGAGTCACATGGGAGCAAAACAATGAGACATGCTGACAGTAACAACAATTTCAAAGAAAACTTATCAAATTTCTCCATCACCTCTGCTTGGCCCTGCAAAGAATAACGTGCATGTCCTCCTTAGAGCAGAATAGGAGAATATTCATCTGACAGCTGTTGATTTGAAAGGTTTAGCATTTCCCAAGAGGAAAGCTGTGATTGTGCCATGCTGTAGACTGAGATGAGTTGTATAAAGATCCTAGGAATCCAAAAAATGTCACTGTGAATGTAGGAGCTAACTGAAGGCTGGTTTAGATTGACAGGCAAGCTGGCATCCTGATGCTCCCATGGAAGAAGCTTTAGCACCAGCTTTTTACAGTCCCATGTTATGCAAGATATCCAGTAATATTCCTGAGATACAGAAGTTTGTTTGGGATCTCATAGTTTAACAAGAAAAACATAGGTACAACTGACAAAACTGCAAAGAGTATGCTATACAAGGCCAGAAAATACAGGTTCAGTAGTGTTTAACATCATTATTAACAAACTGGATGATGGGACAGAACACATTCTCAGTGAGTTTGCACACAATACAAAATTGGCAGTTGATAGGGACCTCATCATCAGGATGGAGAAGAGTTGACACGAAGTTCAACAAAGGGGAGTGTAAAGTTCCGTACCTGAGAAAAAATAGCCACATGCACCAGCGCAGGCTGAGGACCAACATCTAGAAAGCACCTTTGTAAAGAAGGACCAGGCCCTTGCAGCAGAGAAGAACAAGCATCCTGAGCTGCATTAGGAAGAGCAGGAGCAGCAGAGGTTATCTTTCCCTTCTGCTCAGCACTGATAAAACGGTAAAATAAACAGCAGAAATTATCAGAAAAGGGAATAGAGAAAAAAACAAATCCCCAGGTTTTTTTCTGCTTTGTAGTATCACTCTAAAGCACCTGAATACAGTGGCTTTTCTTATCCCTCATCTCAAAGAGGAGAAAGCAGAACTGGATAAGGTCCAGAGAAAGCAATAAAGTTAGTGGATTTGAACAGGATGGTTTACCTGGACTAGTATGAATCATTGCTTCTGATAGACCTATTCGCCAAAGATTAGCCTAAGTTTTTATCTTTTTTTTTTTTAGGATATTTAAAAAACAAACAAGCAAACAAGCAGACAAAAAGCTTGTTAATTATTTTAAAGTCATTTACTCTTTGATCTTCAGTGTTCTGTGGAAATTATTTCCAGAGTTCAATTATACACAGATATACTGTTTCCTCAGTACCAGGTGTCCCTTAGATATTTTTCCATACTCACCCTGCCATGCCTGTCAATATTTTCCAGGTGTTTTGAGATGTAGATGTAATCAGCCACTTCCAGTCCAAAAAAGGAGGGCCCTGTCCTATGTGATGTCCTTCATGTACAGACCACTCCTGATCCCTGATCACTCTCCCTTTCTGCTTGGTTTCTTCCACATACAAATGTTTTTAACTGGAGTGATCACATGGAACTCCTAGGCAAGTTGTGGGTGTCAAATAAATTCATTAACATAGCATATTAATATTTCCTGTGGGTTTTTTTATACTATTAATGTTTTGAGTGCTGCCAAGCTCCAACCTTTTTATTTTCTTGTTCAGTACCACAGATTTACTCCTTTTTTTCTAAAGTTTCTGACATGTCTGATTATGCCAAGACCCTGAAACAATTAAAACTGCAGCTGATCAGTACATATCATTTTTGTAAAGTGATGAAATCAACACTATTATAGGACTGTTATACCTTCAAACCTAATCCTACTAAGAAGGAGAATTTCACAGAATCACCAAATCACAGGATGGTAAGAGTTGCAAGGGACTTTTGAGGATCATCTAGTCCGACTCCCCTGATAAAGCAGGTTTGCACAGGAATGTTTCCAGGCAGGTTCTGAAAGTGTAATAACACAACAATTTCCAAAACAGACAGATTAGAAGCACAAATATTTTATAAATAAATGCCCCCTATCCTTTACATCACATCAGGCCTCTTCTCCCATTCAGTAACTTTCAGACTTTCTGTGAACTCTATACAATCTGCTGTAAGAACAGGGGGAAAATACATCAAGAATCAACAGTCATTTCGTATACTGCTATAAGTTGCAAACTTTGGTAAAGGAAGCCTGCAGAAAGAAGGTCATAGGAGTATTTTGGAAGTTTCTTCAGCAAGGACTACCTGTGGTCATGTTGAAGATTGGATACCAGAGGAAGCTGTAGAGCCATTAAAGAGTAACTTTGAAAGAGCTATGAGGACCATTTGTGGCCAGGTGCAGTTAACAGGATGGACAGCTGCATAGAGCTGATGCAAGGGATGGCAAGCTAAGAAAACTGACCTGCAAATGGATCACACTTGTAGGCATTCATGTCCGAGGATCTGACTCCAGGAAATGCCTGGTCAGGTAACAGCCAGAAAGTCTCAAGAAGACACTAGTGACTGATTGTGCCCTGTCACATATTACTTTGTTTTCCTATAATCTTTCCAACAGTGCAATCTTTAATAAAACCTGTTTGTTGATATGCTAGCAGTAGGAGAGTGCTCAGATTACCTGATCAAACTTTCTAGGGCTTCTGGGTGGGGCTTTGAGCTGGTATTTTATTAAATGAACTTAGAACTCAAAACTCTTTCCCACCAGTTAAGTCATGGTGATAAGGTTATCACTACTCTATCCCTGGAGTTGCAGCTAAGAAAGAAATTTAATTAAAGACATTTCACATTAATCAATATGGCAAAGGTATACCAACTTCCCTGCCTACTTTCAACTAGCAGAGAGTCAGGAATTACCTTGCCAAAAATAAATATGTATAAATTAATTCTTAAAGATTGAGAGAATGTGGAAGAGCATGTAATTTGGGGTGCATTCTTGCTGTACTCTTTTCTAAAATGTCAGCAGGTCTCCCAGCTGTACTCACAAGCATCTGCTTTTAGATCAGATTAGGTACCTAATTGGAGGGCACCAAGCATAACAAGAAAAGGTGAAAGAACAGTTCCAAAGCAATGCTTCACATGTAGTACATACAGTAACTGTGCACCTAAGGTTTGCCAAAAATTCAGTCCACATGACAGAGTATATAGAAACATCTGCAGAATGCTAAAACCTAAGAAATATTGGACAGTCTTCTTTTGGTGGAATATATGTTAAGTATGGCTGTAAGGCAGAGATATGGAAATATAAGTGATGGGAGTGGATGTCAGAGATTTATAAGGATGCATACGTCTGAATTTTTTGAATTCACATCATAGTTGGGTCCAAATAAATGTCAGTGACTGATTCAAGCAGCTAATACTGCTGGGAATGTAAGTACAGGTTTAAAAAACTAAAAAGGATGTGGCACATGAGCCAAGGAAAAGTTCCAGGGGCAGAGGTCTGTGTCCTGCCTTCTCCACATGGTGAGAGGAAAGCCCTGTGATAGATAAAGAGACTGCTGCCCTTTCTTGGGTGGATGGCTGAGCCCAGCAAGTTGTGGTGAATGGAGTTAAATACAGTTGGTGACTGGTCACAAGCAATGTTCCCCAGAGCTCAGTGCTGGGGCCAGTCATGTTTAATATCTTTATCAATGGCCTGGATAAGGGGATCAAGGCACCCTCAGTAAGTTTGCAGATGACACTAAATTCAGCAGGAGTGTTGATCTGCTTGTGGGTAGGAAGGCTCTGCAGAGGGATCTGGCCAGGCTGGATCAATGGGCTGAGGTCAACTCTATGAGGTTTAACAAGGCCAAGTGCCAGCTCCTACACTTCAGTCACAACTACCCCAGGCAACATTACAGGCCTGGGGAAGAGTGGCAGAAAAGGACCTGAGGATGCCAGTGGACAGCTTGCTGAACATGAGCCAGCAGTGTGGCCAGGTGGCCATACAGGCCAACACTATCCTGGGCTGTATGAAAAATGGTGTGTCCATCAGGAGAAGGGAAGGATTGTGTTCCTGTACTCGGCACTGGTGAGGCCACAGCTTGAGTATTGTATTCAGTTTTGGGTACCACAGTATAAGAAAGTTATTAAGGTGCTGGAGCAGGTCCAGAGAAGAGCAACAAAGATGGGGAGGGGTCTGGAGAACATCTTATGAGCAGAGGCTGAGGGAACTGGGACTGTTTGAAGACAAGGCTGAGAAGAGACCTTTTTGCTCTCTACAACTATCTGTAAGGAGGTTGTAGTGAGGTGGGTGTTGGTCTCCTCTCCCAAGTAACTAGCCATAGGATGAGAGGTAATGGGCTTAAGTTGCTCCAGGGGAGGTTTAGATTGAACGTTAGGAAAAACATCTGTACTGAAAGAGTGGTGAGGCATTGGAACAGACTGCCCAGGGAGGTGGTGGAGTCATCATTCTTGGAGGTGTTCAAAAACATGTAGACATGGCACTTCAGGACATGGTTTAATGGTCATGATAATGTTGGGTAGGTGATTGGACTTGATGATCTTAGAGGTCTTTTCCAAATGTAATGATTCTGTGAATCCCCCACAGATAGCACTTCTAGCTCTGGGAAGCAGACAGGGGGCCAGGATATCCAACAAAGGCATGGCACAGGGAAAGATGCGGTCCAAGTGTCCCTAGCAAAAAAACATCTGTACACAAGATGGACGGTCATGTCTCCACATGCTACAGAGGGCCCCATGCAGACTGCAACATCCATTGTTCCAGTTTCTCATTCCTCTCCCCTTAGATCTCCCCTTAAATCTCCCCAGAGTTGTAAAATACCCATCAACATTTCAACATTTCTCGCCTTTCTCACCTCATTATTTGGTTGTTTTTGGTTTGGTTTTTTTGTTTTGTTTTGGTTTGTTTTGTTTTGTATATCATCTGTTTTTTTCTAAATTTAGTTGCCAGTCTGTTATTCTGTGGATATTTTACTATATAACATTAGCTCAGTGGAAACTGGCACACCTGTCTTGAGACAGTGTCAAGTCCAGCAAACTTGCGACTGTGAAAAGGTAGGATCACATAGTTGAGTAACAGGGAATATGTGAACTTAATAAAAAGAAACTCACAGATTCCTGTCCTCATGTACGTTGGAGTAAGGCTATCTAAGCACCTCTCTCCAGTCCTTCCTCTCAGAACTGCCATGGAAGAAGAAAGGTCCATGCTACACAGCACCAAAAGCAAACTGCTACATAAAATGAATGATGACCACCATATTCTAATACTGCACTTGATGCTTTGCAGCTACTCCTACATCTTCAAAAGCAATTTTCCAACATGGTAGAAAAAAGAGACTTAGGAGGCTTTTCTGCAGACTCCAGAGAATAGGGCTATACAGGTTCAACTACACCTGAAAGCAGCTTGGCAGAGGCTACATCTGTGGAATACTGTGCAGCAATAAGAAGGCATATGACTTTTCTGTTTACTGGACCTGACTGTTTTCCAGCCTGTAAACTGTTAAAATTGGGTTGGCTTGTCAAATTAATATAAAAATCTGCCATTTAAATAGACAGACTGTCTGTCTAAATTCCAAAGGATATCAATATGCCCTGTAATGAGCATTCAGTGTTTCTTTATGATTTTCCATCTTTAGTTTGGAAATTCCTGAATCTTGTGTTGCTTTTCCCTTTCCTGTTTTCATAAATAATCAGTATATAAGGAAATACTTGGAAATTCACCATAAAGTTTTTTTTTTAACTTACATTATCTGCCCTTATTTGTTGTTTGCTTACATTTACTTCTAGAGTTTAATAGGTTAGCCCTGGCTAGCAGCCAAATATCCACATGTGTCCCTGTCCTCACCTTTGGTGGGACATGGGGAGAAAATAGGAGCCATGGAGCCCCTCCTTCTCCACTTTCTCTGACCTTGGTATTCCCTTTGCTGTTTCTCACTCCTTTTGTTCCCACCTCCTTTCTCTTTCTAACAGTTTCTACACTTAAAAAAATATATTTCCATGGGGACACCACCAGCTTTGCTGATGGGCTCAACTGTGTCCTGAGGTATGTCCATTGCAGAGCTGGCTGGAACTGTGTCCAGCAGGAAGGCAGCTCCTGGTGTCTTCTCACACAGGCCATCCCTTCAACCCCTGCTACCAAAACTTTCCACATACACCCAAAATGACTGGAATGTGGTTATCAATGGCTACAAGCTGTTCAGAAGGGACAGAGAGGAAGGAGGAGCAGAAGGGTTGCCTTCCGTGCTAAGAAATGTGAAGAGTGTGAAGAGACATCCCTAAAGAATAGCCTCAAGCAAGTCAAAAGCTTATGGGTAGAAATTAGAGACCAAGGCACAAAAGGAACCTTGTGGTCAGTGTGTACTACAGGCCACCCAATCGAGGGGAGCCTACTGGTGAAGCAGTCATACTACAGCTACAGGACGCATCACTCTTGCAGTCTCTTATCCTACTGGGGGACTTCAACCACACTGACATCTGCTGAAAAAGTAACACAGCAATCTGTAGGCAATCCAAGGAGGCTTCTGGAGTGCCTTGAGGATAACTTCTTAGGACAAGAAATGGACAACTCTCCCCGAGGGGATGGAGTATTGGATCTGTTGGTTACCAATGCAGGCAAGCTCATCAGGGATGTCAAGACTGGAGGCAGTCTTGGCTGCAGTGATCACACACTAGTGGAATTCACAATACTGAGGGATATGCATCAGACAAGGAGCATAGTGAGGACCCTGAATTTCAGGAAAGCAAGCTTTCAGCTCTTCAAGGAGTTAGTCAACAGGACCCCCATGGAAACAGTTTTCAAGGACAAGGGAGAAGAACAGAGCTGGCAGATCTTTAAGTACACTTTTCATAGAGCTCAAGTGTGAGTCACCCAAGATCTGTGAATGGATGCAATGAAAGGAAGATGTGGAATCTTGATAATTAAGTAGGATGTAAGGTCTAGCTGGTAAACTAACCTATTCTTTATATCAACCTCTTATATGTTTTCTACAGAAAGCTATCACATATATCAAAGTGAGGGCTTTTATCTCTTTGTTTTGACTCTCAGGACTTCCTGTTCTACACCTTCATATACATTCTTCCTTCCCATGACTGCCTTCAGTCACACACGTGCAGCCAAGCAATGTTCTGCTTTTTCCTCATTCAGACATTCGACTATAATCACTCATCTTTGACCTGTGTCAACCATCAACCCTGAGATATATTACATTGTTTGTTTTCTGTTCTGAATATACAGCCAGGTGGTATATAATTATAGGATTAATATAGATACAGATGGGTTATGTTGATCAATAATAATATGGCCAGCTGGCTTTCGAGGAACTCCTTTATTCTTCACTTAATGGAGCAGTCAGCTGCTTTGGCCTTCCACCGAGAGCTTCAAGAGCTCTTCATCCCCAAGTGTAAGAAATCCTAACAAGGAAGGGAAGAGACCAGTGTGGTTGAGTCAAGACCTGCTGGTCAAACTAACAGGCAAGGAAGAGCTGCACAGGCAGTTCAAGAAGGGACAGGTATCTTGGAAAGAGTATAGGGTTGCTGCCCAATTGTGGAGGGATGAGGTCAGGAAGGTCAGTACATGGCTGGAGCTGAACTTGGCAAGGGATGCAAAGAATAAGGGCTTCTACAGGTATGTCAATGAGAAAAGGAAGGTTAAAGAAAATATACCCTCCCTGATGAGCAAGAATGGTAATCTAGTAAAAACAGAAGAGGAGAATGTTTAGGTACTCAACAAAGTTTTTACCTCAGCCTTTGCTGGCAAAGTCTCTCCTCACACCTCCCCAGTTGAAAGACCAAAAGGTGTAGATTAGGGGTACAAAGTCCCTTCCACTGTAAGTGAAGGTCAGGTTCATGACCACCTGTGGAACCTGAACATACATAAGTCTATGGGATCAGATGAGATGCATCCCAGAGGCCTAAGGGAATTGGCTGATGTAGTTGCCAAGCCACTCTCCATAATATTTGAAAAGTCCTGGCAGTCAGGTGAAGTCCCTAGTGACTGTTACATGCAATTTTAAAAAGGGTAGAAAGAAGGACACTGAGAACTGCTGATCTGTCAGCCTCATCTCTCTGCCTGGAAAGATCACGGAACAGATTCTCCTAGAAGCTCTGATAAGGTACATTGAAGACAGATAAGCAGAGACAGTCAGCATGGTTTCACTAAGGGAAGTCCTGCCTGACCAACCTAGTGGCTTTCTACAGGGGAGTGACTATATCAGTGGACAAGGTAAGAACAATAGATGTCATCTATCTGGACTTCTGCAAGGCCTTTGACATGGTTGCCCACAACATCCTTCTCTCCAAGTTGGAGGGAGGTGGTTTTGATGGGTGGACTGTTCAGTGGATAAGGAAGTGGCTGGATAGTCACATCCAGAGGGTAGTGGTTAATGGCTCAATGTCTAGATGGAGAGCCATGACAAGTGGTGTACCTCAGGGGTCCATAATGGGACAAGTACTGTTCAATATCTTCCTCAATGATATAAACGGTGGGATCAAATGTGACATCAGCAAGTTTGCAGATGACACCAAGATGAATGGTGACCAAAGGGATGGGACCTCATCCAGAGGGACCTGGACAAGCTGGAGAAGTGTGCCCAGGTGAACCTCATGAGATTCAACAAGACCAAGTGCAGTGTCTTGCACCTGGGTCAGAACAATCCTAATTCTCAATACAGGCTGGGGGGTGAGTTGGTAGAGAGCATCCCTGCAGAAAAGGAACTTAGGGGTACTGGTGGATGAGAAGCTGGACATGAGACAATAATGCACACAACAACACTTGCAGCCCAGAAGTCCAGTCTCATTCCATGCTGCATTGAAAGAAGCCTGGTCAGCAGGTTAAAGGAGGTGATTATGCCACTCTGCTCTGAACTGGTGAGATCTCACCTGGAGTAGTGTGTCCAGCTCTGGAGCCCTCAACACAAGAAGGACACAGACCTGATGGAACGGGTCCAGAGGAGGGCCACAAAAATGATCAGAGGGCTGGAGTACCTCTTCTATGAGCACAGGCTCTAGGGAATTGGGGTTGTTCAGCTTGGAAAGAGAAGGCTCCAGGGAGACCTTATACTGTCCTTTCAGTGCCTGAAGGGGGCCTACAAGAAAGCTGAAGAGGGACTGTTTCTAAAGACTGGTAGCAGTAGGACAAAGGGCAATGGCTTTAAATTATAGAAGGGTAGATTTAGTTTGGACATTAGGAAGTTCTTTACTATGAGGGTGGTAGAGGCCCCATCCTCCGAAACATTCAAGGTCAGGCTTGATGAGGCTCTGATCAACCTGATCTAGTTGAGGATGTCCCTGCTCACTGCAGAGGGGTTGGACTAGCTGACCTTTATTGGTCCCTTCCAACCCAGGGCTTTCTATGATTCTTTGAAGTTATGAAAACATAAAGCCACTTGCCACTCTATTTTTTCTTGAACTAGAAAATGTCCGTGCTGTATCTTCAAATAAAGATAAAAACTAGAACCTAGAGAAGACAGATTGCATAAAGTAACCACCCTGATATCTACTGGAAGGTTAATACAACAGTACAAAAGTAGTCCAGAAGATTTGTAGGCATTTAGGATAACTTCCTGACACAGATGATAGAGGCACTAAGAAGGGAACATGCTCTACCATATTTGAAACATAGAAACTAGGAAGAATGGGATGTGAAGGTCAGGGCCAGCTCTGGCCATGAGAGGCTGATGTTCAGGAGTCTGGGAGGAGGGAAAAAAGCAAATTTCAGGATCACAACCCTGGCCTTCAGAAGAGCTGACTTGCATCGATTTGGGGATATACTTGGAAAATTCCATAGGAGACTGTCTTAGAAAGAAGAAGGATCCAGGACAGCTGGATGGTTTTCAAGGATCACATCTCCAAGCTCGACTGATTCATCCTGACATGTAGGAAGTCAGGGAAAAGTGGTAGTGGCATGGATGAACAGATGATAAATAGTGCAGGGTATTTGGTGGCAAGGGACATGGTCAGGTGACATAAACAAGAGCAAGGTACTGAAAGCCTTCTTCCACTTCAATTTTCAGTGGTAAGATATGTCTTCAGAAATCTCAGAATCTTAAACTGAGTGAGAAAATATGGAGCAATTAAGCCATATGCTCAAATAGAGTAGAATCAAATTAGACAACAATTAAAGTCAGACACAGTCAAATCCATATGACCTGATAGCATGCACACACAAGTGTTGAGGGAGTTGGGTGATGTCACTGTAATCATTATCAATTATCTTCAAAAGGTCATGGTGACTTGCAAGGTTCCTGAGGACTGAAGACAGAAAAATTCACTCCTGTGTTCAAGAAAGGCTGAAAAGTGCAAACTACATGCCAGTCAACCTCTCCTTGATTCCTGAGAAACTAATACAAATCTTCATGGAAACTATTTTTATGCTTTTTTTCACATTGAAAGAAGAAAATTGGGAGTATTCAACAGAAGAACTAATACCTGATCAACCTAATAGCCTTCTGTGATGAAATTACTACCTTAGTGAATAGGGGAAGATCAGTGTCTGTTGTTCAATTTGTCCTTAACAAGACTTTTGACCCTTTTGATCCTGTGTTCCATAATGTTAGAGAAGAAGAATAAGGAGGAGGTGCTCCAGGCACTGGGGCAGATACTCCCCTGAAGCCCATAGAGAGGACCACAATAGACCAGATATCCACATTGCAGCTCATGAAGGAACTCACACTGGAGAGGGTGGAAATTTCCTGAAAGAACTGAAGCCCATGGAGTCCATGCTGAAGTAAGGGAACTGTATGAAGAGGAAACACACAGAATGTTAGGGATTGGAAGGGACCTCAAAAGATCATCTAGTCCAATCCCCCTGATGGAG
>JANHGN010019863.1:4660-48791 GCA_024605025.1 Megaceryle maxima | reverse complement strand
GACACCCCCCCACATTTCCTTTTTTCTAAACATGAACTTTGACTTCTCAACTTTTAACAATGCTTTTAATTTTTTTTTTTTTTTTTTTTTTTTTTTTTTTTTTTGTGATAAAAGGAAAAGAGGATAGTAGAAAGAGTAAAACGTAGCTGAAATAATGGTTTGACACTTCCTGGGGAAGACTGAAAAGAAAAATTTAATTTTATTAAGTATTTTACAATAGGCTTTATTGTAATTTCCAGTATATCCTCTTGTCCATTGTGGTTTCATATTGTCTTTTAATTAATTTTGTTCCTAAAGGCAGGTTCCGGATCCTTGTTCCCTATTTCCAACATTTTGTCCTTCATGGCAGCTTACTGTACTTCCAACTGACTAGCAGATGTTTGTGCTCTTTGTCAGGAATTTACTATGTGCCTTTATTCTTTATGAGGAATGTCTGATTTGGCTAGGCTGGAACTACTGATGGCAATAACAAAAGCATGGGAAAAATTCTGACATATTCCAAGTATAATTTTCATTATTTTAAGAATAAAAACCCATTCTTCTGCGATGTTTCTTTTCCAGTTAGGATATTCTAGGTTGGTGTTCAGATCCCTCAAAATAGTCCAGTGTTTTCCTTTCAGCTCAGTCACTGTAACAATGGCCTGAACCATTAGACTTGGAGTCATCAGTTCAGTAATTTTAGCAACTGTTGCTTAAATATTTCTATATTAAGGTAAATAGAGATATAGAGCTAAAGCTCTCAAAACACTATGTGGATGTGTTTCATGCAGAGAGCTCTAGGAAGTCATGAAACAGCTGAACAGTTTACACCCACATATTCAACACGGTTTCGCAGAGCAATAAGTCGGTTACTATGTCATAAATACCTTATGATTTCTACTGACTTTGACAGATAAAAAACAGGGAAGAAAATCCTATTTTTGTGCCATGAACAGAAAAATATATGGCTACATCACTGCTTAAAAAGAGAATTATTTTAAAAGCCCAAAGCATTTTTGAAACTAAGTGATTAATTCTTTAAAATTCTCGCACATGTAGATACAGGCATAGAAAGCTGAAAAAGTACAGAAACACCTAATCTCCCTGATTATATTTCCTTTAAGCAACTGCTCATTAATATGATTTCATGCATGTCCTCCTATCATGAGTGAAAATTAGACTGACTGTTCTAAAAAATTAAAGAAAACAGACTTTTCTGTTTAGCTGCAAAACAAGATTGAAAAATGAACATAATTTTGCCGTCTCTCTCACACTCACCCACACAGTTTTTATCCAGTGAGAATTTCTTTTTCATTCCTATGCCATTAGCCATATTCCAGGTCTTCCTTCAAACAGTGCCCTGATCTATCTGTCTGTGCACACACCATACAAAACTAGCTGGAAAGGATTTGCAGCTACTACTAAACTTGATTAGATCTCAACTGCTAGTCTAACTATGAACAAGTTTAGGCAGGGTATAGTCATTCCTTCTTATGGTTCCCTTTCCTTGCCTAGCCCTTGATGAAAGTCATATACTAGGATTTCCGTCACATTTTTCCTACAAACAGCTCTAATAGCAAAGCATACCCACCTTTATGCACTCAGAATTAAGAGCTGATAAAAACACCTCCCTCTTGCCTAGCAGCTAGAACAGTGTTTGTTTGATGAACAAGAAGAAAGTCTTTCTTCTTTCCACAGTTTTCAACCTGCCATACATTTTCCATTTTAATACTTTTAAACACAAGAACTTCTCAGTCCTTCAAACTCTTCCTCTGTGCATGACATGTAGAAATAGTCACTTGACAAAACCAAAGGCAGAAATTATGCGTGACATGGTATATACATTACAAACACACAGGTAATCATTTCCTGCTTGGAAGTTACATTAATTTCAGCCCTTCCTCAAGTACTATTTAATACTGGTAGTATAATACTTAATGTGTTCTCTCTACCCAAAGCCAGTGCTCTAACCAGAGGGTAAAATGTCATGCTTCCTTTCCCTTGAAAACAAATAGTTATTCACCCTTTGTAAAATAAAAAAGCTGCATCGTTAGAAATTGAAAAGCTCAGTTACTATGTTACCAGGCTGTCCCTGTTTTTTATGTTTACTGAATGAAGACTTAGGTGTTGGAAAAATTAGATATAAAACATGGTTTGTGAAGATTCTTAACAGTTTTAACAGGACATGAGGCAGAAGAATGTCTTAACAATTTTCATGTTCATATTGAAAACATTAGTGATTCTCTTTCTTGGGTACCTAATTCTTTCTATAAACCACACAGACATCTATTAACGTATAATTTATACATACCCAGGCATATAGATCCAAGCTTCCCTTTGCTGCTCAAAGTTGACTCCTCCAACACTATAATGCTGCAAGACCCAAGTCCTTCTGGAGTCCTATATCCGAAGTAAGTCTCATGTCCCTTTGAAAGATGCTTACCCAGGTTTAGTACCTACCAATCAGTCAATTATTCTCTTCTGCAGGATTTTCCAGAAATCCAGGTGTTTATAATCTTAACTGGGGACTTCAGACCCCAAATATTTAGTCCTGTTTGAAAAGCATCATCACAGCCATGTTATCTGTTATGTGCAGGACCTAGATTCGTTACAATATTTTACAAAGTATATGGATTTAAATATTTTTTTTTCCAAAGTAAGTTTTCCAATTTCCATGAAAACCTGGTTTCCAGGTTACTTTAAGGATACTTTAAATGAACAAGAGATTACTTCTTTAGCTGCTCTACAGAAATATAGCATTTGGAGTCTTGCCTACAGGATGGCAGATTTTTATGGGTATTAAGAAAAGTAAAATTTGTATTTATAAAAAAATATGTATATTCTTCTTGCAGCTACTATTGTCAAGTTCTCTGAGCATAACCTGTTATACACATTAAGTTTTAGAGTTCCCACCCAAACAAGGAGACCAATATATATCCATACTTCACCCACATATATCTGTCAATGCAGGAATATAGCACAATAAAAAAGGAATAATATCAAGTAAGTTTAATTTTCTAAGCATTTTACAACTTTTAACGAAACCTGCCTCACCAATGCTATTTCAGTATTGCTCCTGTGATCTCTTGCATTACTGTGGTGGTTCCCTCAGCAGATGCTCTTTTCCCACTGCAGGTTTCCACCTATCTCCTGCAGACCAGATTGTTTCTGCTTCTCCTCTGGTGCTCCTGAGACAGCCTTGGCCATATGAGATTAAGGGTGCTGGTAGGACCCTCCTCTTTGACATGTACTGAGCAAGGGAAGATCTCACCTCTCTGATATAAATGATCAGAAGGACTTAAAATCCCATAGCCAAGAGATTCCAACCACCTCTATTCTGTTGATACCTCAGTTATTTCTCCGAGCCTTGACAAATGTGCTTGGGAAAAGCCTGGATAGGATGGACTTTGCTGGGTAGACGCAGGTTTTTAGCTGGTTATTAAAAAAAGCTCCAGATACAAAACCTAAATTTAACACAGGAAGAATGAGCACCAGCACCTTACAGAAATGATCCTGAATCTTATATCCAACAGTTCAGAGAAGACAGGAGACACACACTAAGGACAACAAATCCACTTCCTAATAATGTTATCAAGTATCAATCTGCATCTCTTTCAGTCATGTAATTATCGAGTTCCATTAAAAATATTGCACCATATGTTGTAGGACAGATTTGATCATGTCTGCACATACATATTTGTTAACAGATCTTGGAAATAATCATAAGCTAAGTATTATACTAACTTGTATTTGGACACAGTAGAAACACATTTTTCTAAGTAATGTTATTGTTTTCTCACTTTTGTGTAAATCTAAGTAAATAAAGTGCCTTCATTGAAAAACAGGATGACTTCTAATTCACTATCAAAAGCATTTTAGTATGACAGGTATATTAATATTTCTAAGAAAAAAGTAAAACACGACTGTCATTCAAAGCCAGCTTTAAGATTATCCCCTATTAAAATCAGAGTTTGTCTAGAATTACATTAATTTCTTCCAACAAGGGATATCTAAAGATGAAGGAATCTTCAGGCTGATGGATCTGATTAAATATGCCATGTACAGAAAAGAAACATGAAAGATTAGGACGAGGAAAGAAATAGGGAAAATTACATTTTTCGTTACTTTTCTCTTCGGTTTCTAACTAAATATTGTTTAACATAGAGGGCAGTGTGTTTTAACTTTCATCTACTACTCCACAAATTATTTTTCTGTTCTGTTATGTAAGTACACCTTGTTTGAGTGCAATAGTGCATTAAAAAGATAATAAATAATCAACAACATAAAAGAGAATGGTATTCTGCAAAGGGCAGTGCATGAGGACAGCATTTTGTCCAGATGATTCTTTCCTAAGTGTGTGGGACATAGGTTCAGAAACATTTCATTTGTTTAAGTTTAAAAACTTGAACATCAGACTTTCATTACTGAGCTAATAAAATGGAAAAATGGATTCATAATTCATTATACTAGTTGGAACTTCATCAGTACTTGTAGAATTTGTGAGGTAAGATAAACCTAAGAATAACTCTAGGAAGTTTAAGGACAGAATTATTTTAGAGCTGATGTGAAGAAAAATGAGGGAGAGCCCAAGAAAAGTTTGTGATCTCTGTAGATAAAGTATCTTTTAATTCATTTTATACAACCCAAACATAATTTCAAGTTCAGTCTTCTTTTGCTTCTTAAAGGCCTTATCAGTGTCATTTTTATGTCAATGTAAGTATTTAGGGTATTGATCTCAGAAACACCTGTACAAATTTTGTACTCCTTTAATGAGTTATCCCTCTAAAGAAAATAGTTATTTGTTTATGGTTCCATGCCTATTTAAAAATGTGTGCATTCAGAATCTTAATATATTTGTATTGTTTCACATGGCCATAAATCACAGTTTTACAACAGTCTACAGTAATTGCTAATAATTCTGGGAAAAATATCCAACAAATCAAATATAAAACATGGGAAAAAAAAAAGTAAGTTATTTTAGAAAGTGTTAACTATACTTTGATTTTACCCAAAGATTTTTTTATTGATCAATTCAGAAGTTTAACATTTAATAGTTGCAATACTCTTATTTTAACTAAAAAAGGGTTGTTTAAATTCAGTTCACCAACACCAAGATATTATGACAATAAATGGCTACATTTCTTTACTAATTTAGTCTGGTGGGTTAGATACACCAATCCCTTTTATTTTATTTCTATTTGTTAACCCAAATAAGGACACTTAAGGAGGTTTACTCCTATTACAAGAAAAGTGAGCTGCATGATCTAGGATGGAACCACAATGGAGTCCTATATTTCATGAAGTTTTGATGGCCAGGAGGGAAGCATGCAGAGTACAATATTTTCCTTTCAGTCTTACAAGCCCAGATAATTATTGTGTTAAGTCATCTAGAAGCATGGAATATAAAAAAAAATCCAACTCCCCAAAAGATCTTACAAACCTGGATTATAGCCAGACACAACAGTGAGTGAAGTAAGCAGATGGAAGAATAAGGTCTAGGATAAGGAGCAAGTTTTTCCTGGTAAGTAGTAGTGGCAGTGTAACACCTGCCTACTGCCATCCTCTGATCACTGCAGAAAGCCAAGCGTTAGTAGTAACAAATACTGTGAAGTGCCATTGGTTTGCAAAAAGGAGTGAGCTCATAAAGAGTACACACTCCTAACACTTAAAATCGCTGTTTGAATCATAATTTCTAGAATCTTAAAAAAAAAAAAAGTCTGTGATTCAGAATAGAAAAATATAAGCAGTTACATTCTTTGTCAGATTAAAGTAAAAAATTTATGTTGCCTTCTACATCTCCAGCAATTATCCTAGAAAATCATCCATTTTTCAAGTGACAAACTAATTTTACAGCTGCTCAGAGATGACATATATATGTCCTATGTCCAACTAATGGTAAACTGAGGGATGTAAACAAATAAAGTAGAAAACTGAAGTTCAAAACATATCTTTAGCAAAAAAAATCCATTTTAATTTTTAACTCTTTTTGCACCAGGACTGAAGTGAGTCTGTTAATATTAACACAGACTTAACTTTGATAATTAATTATAACATGCATGCTACACAGATCAATTCAATGGAATTAAATGCTATCATACTTACTCCAAGAAGGAAGAGTGTAAATGACATTACTTACTCTTCTTGGCTGGAATAGACTTGCTATTTCTAAATCTCAATATTTCACAGAATCAGAAAATGTTCTGTCATTCTGCAAAATCTTGTGATTTAGAAATATAAAAATACTTATTTTCCTTAAAAGTATAAAAAAACCAACCAAACAAAAAACCTTGAAAATGCTCAATTTTGACCTATGTCTTATCAGTTTGTTATCGCTGTCTAAGAAATAAGGTGATTACTCTTTCGCAGTGACTGAAAACACATTCTTCAGAAAGTCCTTCTGTAATAAAAACACCATGAAACATCTTGTCTAATTCTTTATTTGCTGTGGATTTAATTTATGTAAAAAATAAACTGGCTAACTTCAGAAGATAGTAATTTAAAAATAAAGATTTTGCAATAGTACAATCCAAAAGCAATAATTTCCAGTATTGTTTCATGTAAAAAAAGGATTGAGAAAAAAAAATAATTCTAACTTTATTTCTTTTGAAGACAACACTAAGACTGATGGACTTCAATAGGAACCAATGTACAACAGTGTTCAAATCTGCTTTAGAAAGATCAGTACATACAAAAAAATCCACAGGTGGAAACCTGTGTATTTTTTGAGAGAAGTCCATTCTGAAGTTATTACTACAAACAAAAACTGAAGGAGTGATTATCAGGAAAACACTGAAGTACCTGAGAATATAATATTGTTAACTGAGTAGGTTACACTTTTTCTCATACCAGTAATGCAGGGAAACAGCTGGCAATGCATCATTCATTTTTTAAGTGGAAGTAGCAAGGGCAGAAGATTTTTTTCCATTGACACATAAAAATGCATACATGACATTTAAGTCACATATAAAATGCAGCAGTATGTGGGGCCCACTGAAAATTTGGTTTCACCTACTGAGACTTCCTGTACAGAAATAAAAAAAAATAATTCCTTATTAGTTTTTCTGCATAGGTTGATAGAAGATTTTAGTTTATTTCCAGCACTCCTTTTCTAAAGTGTATCTCACAAGAGACAAAATCCTGTCAAATGACTAATTTGGCAATTTTCTGTCATCCCTGGAAGAGATCAGTTCCAATCTGAGACCAGATGAATACCAATCATGCCCATTTATTACTCTAGGAATGCCAATATATTAACCCAGTTAATACATTATTAATTCATTCAGGGATTCTTGGTCTGGAAATTAAGTGGGATATTAATCTGGATTTAGAAAAAGTGACTTAATAGTGCCAATTAATTTTTAAATTGAATTGCGTATTAACAGCTTAACCTTCAGGTCAAGAGGTGCTCAGAAGTCAATTTAACATGTAAGTCAAAGGGACAATTGGTATGAAGAAGTACTTACTACTCAATCTAATAATTGCAGAACTGGTCTCCATCCATAGCAATATTGGCTTTTTGCAACTTCATGGAAAAGATGATGTGGTTCAATGAACAGTTAGAACCATAGAATATTAGGGGTTGGAAGGGACCCCTGGAGATCATAGAGTCAATCCCTCCCTGCCAAAGCAGGATCACCTAGGGCATGCCGCACAGGAACGCATCCAGACTGGTTTTTAAAGTCTCCAGAGAAGAAGACTCCACAAGCTCTCTAGGCAGCCTGCTCTAGTGCTGTCACCCTCACAGTAAAGAAGTTACTCCTCATGTTGAGGTGGCATCTTCTATGCTCAAGTTTATACCCATTATTCATTGTCCTATTACTGGGCACTACAGAAAAGAGGTTAGCTCCTTCTATTTGACACCCACCCCTCAGATATTTATACACATTAATAATATCTCCTCTCAGTCTTCTCTCAAGACTAAACAGCGCCAGTTCTGTCAGTCTTTCTTCATAGGGGAGATGCTCAAGTCCCTTAATCATCCTTATACCTCTCCATTGGACTCTCTCCAGTAGATCCTTGTCTCTCTTAAACTGGGGAGCCCAAAATTTGAGACAGTATTCCAGGTGTGGTCTCACTAGGGCAGAGTAGAGGGTGAGGAGAACCTCCGTAGACCTGCTGGACACAGTTTTCTTAATACAAGCCAGGATGCCATTGGCCTTCCTGGCCACAAAGGCACAAATTGTGCCATAAGACTCCAGAAACTTAGGACCAGTTGACTCTGCTTCTAATACAATCACACAGAATTGCTGAATTTTTGAGATTAGACAGGACCTCTGGAGATCACCTTTCCCAACACCACGATCAGAGCAGGGTCAAGCAGAGCAGGTTGCGAGGGCTGAGTCCTGTTGGGTTTTAAGTGCCTCCAAAGATGGAGCCAGCCTCTCTGCACAACCTGTTCTAGTGTTGAAATACCCTCAACTTCTGTTATATGCTCAGAAAGTGATATTGGAGCTATGTGATCCTGCCTGCTTTTACCCCTATTACCCATGACATCTGGATTATAAACTGCTCAGAAAATAAACCATCTCTTATGATGTAACTGCATAGCACAAAGCTCATGGTGATAGTAGGAGTCCTATGAGAAAGGCAAGTAACAGTATCCACCTAAAAGATCATTTAGTTTGAAAGCTAAAGTGTAAACAAGACACATCCAAAATAAATATATATCCAAAATAAATACATATCAAAAATCTTGGGGAAGTAATTTGATTAATTTTGAAGTTCTTTCTGATGACAGTAGTTCTTTCCTGCTTCCTCTCCACCCTATTTTAAAAAACTAATTTATATATCTTGACATGTGGTGTTAGTCTCTTTATTTACTTGATGCTTATTCCACTACCTCATTATGAAATTTGGGGTGAAAAATAATGAAGTACATCATGTTGCAGCAGCAGAACTGTGGATTGGACACACCAATTCTTACATTATTAGCTGAAAGGGATGAAAGAGTACGTGTTACTGTCTTCAGATGCAGCAACTCAGACCCTGGCTATGACAAGAAAGAAAAAGGCTTGCAAATTAAGGATCCTTGTGAAAACAAAGTACCATCATGGTATGAAGGTTATAAGAGCTACAACATTATTTATGTATAAAAAAACCAACATGCTTGTCTTTCAGTGAAGTATCTGAGATCAATTACATTATCTGCAGAAAAATTCCAAAATAATCTAATTGCTCATATCATTTTTCTTTCTCATGTGTGTTTCTAACTACACAGTCAGTTAGTAAGACTTTTTTTTTCCTTTGGAATACTGATAAAAAATTCAACACCTATGCCAGTCTAGCAAATACAGTATTTATTTCATTTCCATCTATCATATAACAAGGCAATGATAAAATACTGTATCTTTTCCTCCAAGCACATGCAAGTACATTTCCAGAGACAAAGTCAGAATAATTGGACTTTTGAAACTTTTTTATCTATTTTTATATTTTTTGTGTTCAACACAAATCTCTTAACTGAGCTCAGTAAGAACTAAATTGTTCCTGTCTTTCTTCATGAGGGTGGAGCACAATTCTTTCTTCAAATTCAGTGCAAATTCCTATCTGAGAGTTTTCGCCAGGATAAGATGGGGGTCTGTGGTCAAGCCTCAAATTCCCAGAGACTGTGGACTTGGCCTACAATTTACAGGAGCAAAAATATTGAACTGAACTCTTGAGTCTTCTGTCTTCAAATCATTGGATTTAGGTCATTATATCAGGTCATTATATCATATTCTTTTTTTTTTTCTGAAAAAGTCATCTGAGAATGGACCTTCAGCATTAATGACCTGGCAATATAGTGCAGTCCTGTTTCATGAGCTACTATTGATGGAAGCACCTCTGCAGAAATGTTCTAGTTGAGTCTGATGTACAAGCATTAGCCTGACTGAGCAAGAAGCCATACTCTGAGAGTAATCCCCCAACTGTACATTAATGCAATTAATGCCAAAACTTTACATTAATGTAATTCATCTTTCTTGGATGCATTTTTATTTATTACCCCCGTTCCCAAGCAAAGCCCATTACGTGCTTTTAAGCATGTGTTGCCAATTCCAGAACTATAGAAACAAAACTGAATGAACCCTTGGTGATGAGTTTTTATGAGGACACCATGCATATGCATAGTGGTATAAACACCTTTATGTCACATCACCTGGAGTGCACACACTTGGGGTGTAGGGCAGAGAGAAGTTTACACTGGTATTCAAGTTTTTGGAGTATTTATATATCACTCTAACCACTAACCTCAGGGTAATGATACTTTTACCTAAACATGCATCCATCACTAGATAATCTTTCAGTACAACTAGCTTTTGGAGGCAATCTGAATGTTTTTGCAGTTGTGAAAAGCATCCACTGCAGGGAGTCCAGACTAGCTGCATCCTAGTCCTCAGCACCCTCTGACTGGGCAGGGGATGCCCTGTCCCTGCAGCTGTCATGGCATAGCGCAAGTTAGCAACTGTTGAATTTACACACTTGGTAGAACAATGGAAATAAGAAATTAACCTCAATAAGAAATTATCCTCAACTGTTTCACTGTTTCCTACACAGTTTTTTCTGATGCTTGACCTCTAAGCAGTGACAAGCATTGCAAGAGTTTGTGCAGGCATTATTTTACAACCATTTTCTCTAAAACCCTCACTGCACCATAACTTAATATTTATGGAAATGTATCTACAAAACATGTAACCTTTTATCAATTTCCATGGTGATGTCTGAGTGAAAATACTCTACTTCTAACTTTAGAAGTATTGGTTAATTTTCATGACAAGAAGTCTTTGCAAATACATTAAGTGCAAGAATTTTGACATGGAGAGGTGATTCCTCTCAAAGAGATGAGAGAGATGTGCAAATAAGATTCTGAATGGACATGCTGTCATAATTTTAACATGGAACATGAACAATACATGCCTAGAATAATATGCTTTAATTTTATCTTTTATAAGTTCATAAAACATTCAACTTCTTTTCCAGCTACACTGTGAGATCAATCTCAGCAGCACTGTTTGTTCATACGAAATGTAAAATGAAACTGATTATAGACATTAAAGAGGAAAGTGTCCTTTTGGTCTAATCCAAGGGAAATAAAAATGCAACAAGGAAAAAAGAATTTAGAGAGTAGGTCTATTGTAGTTTCTTAATCTAAGATATCATAATGTAAGAGCAATAACTAAATTTTTATAGATATTTTAATGGTGAGATAAATCATTGAATACTAAATATTATAATGGGAAATGAAGATACTAGAAATTGAAATTCAGTGAAAGATACAGGCTAATCCACATTATTCAATGCAGTAATACCCTAGCTATCCAATGAGGCGTACCAGTGGATACAGGATAATTTAAGATGGTGAGTGCACAGACAGGTGCCACAGCAAGTGGAGAAGTTGTCGTTCCAAACCCAGGCAGCTACTTAGCCACTTCACTTGGTATTTTCCAGAATCCCAGCCAACTCACACTTCTCTTTCCATTCACACTAACAGATTTTTGTAGGTTTTCTATCTTTCTAGTGTCAGGCTAAATGAAAAAGATTATTTTCTGATAGGGTATTCTGTGCAGTTTGTTTCTATCTTATTCTATCTCCTAGTGAGGATATTTACTGGGATGCAATTTAAACTTGCATTTCTGTGGAAAGAGGCCATCATTTGTTTATTTTAATGGTTCTTACCAAATTTATTTTGACAGCTTGTCTCCCAGAACTTTGTCCTTGGGGAGGTTTTTGACCTCCAACAAGTTTTCTATATCTCACCTTAATCAACTCTTATGCAGCCAGCAAGAGCAGCGCAGGAAGTACATAATAGTGAAGACTGATAAGAAAAGAGGGAAAGAAAACCAGAAAAAAAATCATATTTAGAACAAACACAAATACAGAGATGATCAGGAGAGAATAAAATGTCTTCTGAAAACTTATAAACTCATTGTAAGCTATATTACTTAAATGAACTTCTCTAATTTTTCCTTCAGTCTCAGAGTCTGCATTTATTTTTCAGTAATGACATGGGGATTACTTTCTTCATATCCAGAAACGAACAGATTTGCCCTCTGCAAGAGCTATTGCCACAACAGAAATCCTCTAATGGGTTGAGGAAGCTGAGTATTTCCCATTACTTTCCATTCTAACCAGATAGATATTTTACAGAGTTTTGAAGTCTACAGTTAAATAACAAATTATTTAGAAACACTGATGGACAAAGCTATGGAAAATTTTGGTCTAAGACTTAAAAAAAGAAAGACAGGAAAAAAAAAAAAAAGCATAGAAAACCTCCAAAATTTTTATTTGGCTTTGCAGTACAATAAACCATGCTTTTTTATCAAAGCTTTCAAAACTTGGAGAACTTGGGAAAAGATGTTTTAAATAAATATCCTGAGGTTTTACCTTCTCTGAAGTAAAAGTACTCAAAAGCTGAAGTCAAAAAATGGGAAAAGATTATATTAGCAATAATACTGGACTCATACCAGTGAAACTAGGGTCATAGAAGACATGAGTGGCAGTAGTAAACACTGTAACAAACTTCTAGCAATTTTTTTGTGAAATCTGCAAAGGTTAGGAATTTACAATTTTTATCCAAAGAAAGGATTTAGAATCTTCTCAGAATTCCAAAGAGCATATTTAAAACTCCAAGCAGAAGTGAAATCAGCTAAGACACTCTGGAGCTCCGCTGGTGGGAAGATTAGCTATTACAACCTTTCTGGGTAAGTCAGGGCACAGGCAAAGTTTTTGTGAATTTGGATTTAAACATCTGAATTCTGCCCAGGTCCCAGATGAACATATGTTTTGTGGTGGAGCTAGCTTGTAGTGTTGAGAAGCCGCATGTAAGAATAAAGCTGTTGAGTGGCTGAACCTGATAAACAGAAAACTATGAGAGAAAAGAGAAATTATGCTCATAATAAAATGGAAAAAATAGGAGATGGCAATGTCATGTAGTTAACATTCAGTCATACAGGAAGCATGTGCTGAGGAAATTTAATGTCTTCTGAGTTCAAGTCCAACACTATAAACACAATTACAAGGTAGAGAACATTCTGCACAAATAATAGTATTTAATTCACATATTTTCTCTCCCCCCCACATGCAATACATAATTTTCTATGTGAGGAATTCACTTATCCAAAAATGTGGCAAGCTGAAAATACAGACACAATTCAGTAACTTTTTTACTGAACCTGTACTATTACAGTAGGAAAGATTACTTTCCAGCTACAAAATACATTTATTCACTAAAGTCTCCTGCTTCAGCTTGTTCATGTGCTCAACTTTAGTCCCAAAAGTACAGTGACTTACTGGTTCCTGTGTTTACAGGCTCAGATTTAAAGGAATAATAAAAGGCATTTGTGTTGTATTTGGTGAATGTGTTTCATTATGTACTGTTGGTACTTTTACCCATAGGAAATCCCTTGTGTTAGACACCCTACATTCACACTCTGGGCCAGTTCATGTTCTCCTGGGATGAAACCCAATGGAAGGGACTAACGGAAAGATCTTGGCAAGTCACAAAGTCCCTTTCAGGCTCTTCAGGGGCCAGGCAGAAAATCTGCAAAGTCACCGCTTCAGCCACATGCTGAGACGCTTGCTCTGTCAGTGACCACCACTCTATTACTGTAAAAATGAAATAAATATATCTGAAAGAGTGTAGCTACTGTAAAGGGACCTTATACGAGGTTCAATTTAAATAGAAGACCAAAGCAAACTATGCATTTCCATTAGTGTCATTACTTTCCTAGAGCAGAACAACAAACCAGTGATGATATAATGGCAAGACTTTATGCATACACAGTCGTCTCAAATCTCTAAAAATTTAAGCCCCCTATAAGAGAATGCTGCAGAGAAATACTGCATCCCTCTGTATCCTTTAATTGCAATGTCCTGATCGTAACAGGTATGACATGGCATTCTACTCACCAACCTTTGTTCATATCTGAACCTGAAAACTGACATCCTTTTCTGGTATGAGGATAACTAACATGAAGCTCTGTTTTGGGAAAACTGCTAAGGTTCCTTCCACCTAACCCTCACGTCTCTGCCAAATTACAGATACCTGTGCTGGGGTCTGACTCACATTGCTGCCCACCTCCAGAAGGCAAAGTTAATGCAACTGGGTCACCACTTCCACCAGCTCCACGTGTACTATGTTAGATGAACTATCCAAACATGTTAGAAATAAACTATCCAAACCTGTTAGAAATAAAGACTTCATTCAGCTTGATTTGTCCACAATGTGTTAAACTGGAAAAGCTCTGACTTGTAGGCCCCTTTAAATGGAAGTTTACATCACCACTTATTTAGCAAATCATCTACCTATTACCTAGTGTTAATGTAATCTAACTTAAAATGGTAATGAGCACTTACAAAAATTCTGTTCTTTAGATTATCAGAGACCCCCAAGAAATAGGGAAATAACACCCACAGGATTCCCCTCCCCCATCTCCTAGGAATATTTCAAATATTTCCTGACATGTTTCTTAACAGCTGCGTTTTTGGCAGATGTCCTAGTGGTATACATGTATTGCGGTAAACATGGAGTTATTTAGAAATTTGCTTTTAATTATCAGACAAATCAACAACTGCAATATTACACTAGCAGAATGGCTAGAAACTCTAAAATAAAAAATGGTGACTGCTTTAGTAAAGTGAGCTTTAGTAGAGCAGGGGACTCTGCAAAGAATTGATGGTGGGAACATCTGGGAAGTTGAAGGATAATGAGATGTTATGTCTTGCAATTCCTCTTTTTAGCCTTTTGCTTCCTACACCACTTTTGAACTGAAAAGCAAGACAAAATGCAAGGGCAGGGCTACAGGGATAAAGAAGCCTACTGACTCTTGCTCTCTAGGCATCCCAGCCTGTTTCTGTTCAGATCACAGACCCTGCTCATAGTGGCAGCAGGACACTCCTGATGGTCTTTAGAAAAGGAGACCATTACTGTAATATGTGTCCCACTAGTGAAAACCTCTTAGTACCTTCCGGCCAAAGTACTTTTGCAGTCTTCCTCCCGTCTTCAGCTGTCTGTGCTTATGGATCGCTTTTTTCCAGTTCTGTGGGGTCTTGTTGTTTCTTTTTGTTTTGTTTCGGGTTTTGTTTGTTTGTTTGTTTTAATTATTCTTATTCTTTAATCCCACTTTTGTGAAGCCCCTTTGAACCACTTGCCAGACCCACACAGCAAAGCAGGTGAAATGACTTGCAGGATACAGAGCTCTGTAATTTCTCATTGCTTTCTTCCAGTCTGCGTGTGCCTATTCCACCTCTGAGTGCACAAGGACATTAAACAAGTAATTCTGGGAGAACATGAACTGAGGAACCCTGGTTTCCCACAGACTTACACTGAGGCTGATAATGAGCTGTAATTGAAACTTTTCTCATTACCAAGACATTTATATGGTCTCTCAACCATGTGAATCACTGTTTAATAAGAGGCAAGTTCATGTTACAGCCTTTGGGACATTTACAGGATCTCTCAGCCCTACCCAGCTGCCTATTTTCATGAAACAACTTAATTATATTTGAGATAGATTTGGGTGAAACTGTCCAACAGCTTCAAAAGTTATTGGAGAAGTAAAGGAGACACAGCCAAGCATGATCACATAAAGGCCTGTTTCCATAGGAACCTAGAGGGAAAACAGCAATACAATTTGTGAAAAATTTCATTGCAGAGTCACTTTAATTTAAATTTTTAAAATATCTGACCAGCTTTAAATCATGTGCTGTAACACAGGCTACATTTCTCCTGCCTTCCCCCATTCAGTACCCTGCCTCCAGACCCCTGCCTTCACGCACCCTGCTCTCCTATAGCCTGCAGGCACAAAAACTAAGCTTCTTAAAGTTAGGAGGTTGCTCTGCCTGTATTTTGTCAAACTCCCCTTCAGATGGAAACTATTTTTTTTAGGCAAGGCAAGCTTCTCAGAAAGACATGCCAACTGCTACACTTCACTGCTTGCACACGTGTTAGGCATATGCCAAAATGAATGCACAGGAAAGCCCACAGGAGAACTGGGTTACAGGATCACCTGCTGAACAAAACACATCCCAGTGCTTGGCCAGAGTGAAGCTCTGGCAGTTGGAAATGTTGGTCTTCGGCCACTATGGTCATTTGGGGTTTCAGGCCAAGGAGCAGGTGGCAACCTGAGTGAAGGTGGTCAAGATCTGGCAGGTGACGGTAAGTAGATTTTATAGAAAAACCTGCCACTCTTTTCTTTGCTATACCCTCTTCAGGTGTAACATGCATCTGAGCTATTAGCTTCTGTCTCTTGTGGCCACAGTAACCAGCGCTAAAAATTATGCCCATGTACAAGTCGGTAAACTGAAGTGTGAGACCTCCGAACGGAGGGAAACCGCGCTGCAAATGTTTCTAACATTGAGATCCTCGAAGTAAACGTCTGTCATTTGTTTTCCTGGCCACAAGTCAAAGGTCGTCTGCCGCTGGGTCCTTCCCTTCCACGAGCAGAGCTACTGGACCACAGCACCCCTCTTCCTCTCCATCTCGGGCAGACTTCTCAAACTCCAGCAGACCACCGAGGCGAGCTCCACTCGGCACACGATCAGGAGGCTGCGGGTCACCTCACCGCTGCTCTGCAGCGCAGGGCTGAGCGGGCCCCTGCGGAGCGGGGGGAGCCCGGCCGGGATGCGCCTCAGGCAGCCGGGGCGGGGCGGCCGCAGCCGTCCGCGCCATCTTGCCCGCGGGCGCCCCCTGTCGGCCGGGGCCGGTCGGAGGGCCCGGGGGGCCCGGCGTGATGTCGCCGCTCTCCCCGCCCGGCCGCCCGCTGTCTTCGCTGCCTCCGCCCGGGCCGCTCTCCGCCTTCTGCCGGCCGTGCCAGGCAGCCTCTCTCTCGGCCTTCACTACCGGGTCAGGCGAGGCGGGAGCGGCTCCGGCACCGACACCGACAGCCCTCCTCCTCCTCCTCCCCCCACAGCGGTCGTCCCCTCCCTCGTCCCCTCCCTCCCCTCTGCCAGTTTCTCTACAACTAGTACATCCACGCACAGGCAGGGTCCCGGCCGCCGCGGCTGCCATGGATATCAGCTAAAGCCGGACGGAGAGGGCAGAGAGGCACTCCCCCGACCCTGCTCCCGAGCCCCGCGGGGCCGCCGCGCCCTCCCTCCGCCGGTCGGCAGCAGCGGCGGCCGCTCCCAGCCCGCCCCGAGCCTGCCCCGGAGGAGCCCGGCTGCCCCGGGGAGGGAGGGAAGAGAGGGAGGGAAGAAGCACGGAATACAGGGAGGGAGTCGGGCAGAGCATCCCCACGGCAATGTCCAAGGGCTTGAAGAAGAAAAGCCACTGGACGAGCCGAGTCCACGAGATCGTGATCGTGAGGAACCCGGAGGGGCAGCTGGGCTTCGAGCTGAAGGGGGGCGCCGAGAACGGGCAGTTCCCCTACCTGGGGGAGGTGAAGCCCGGCAAGGTGGCCTATGAGGGCGGCAGCAAGTTAGTGCCGGAGGAGCTCCTGCTGGAGGTGAACGAGACCCCCGTGGCCGGGCTCACCATCAGGGATGTGCTGGCCGTGATCAAGCACTGCAAGGACCCCATCCGGCTCAAGTGCGTCAAGCAAGGTAAGGCGGGGACGCCCCCCCACCCTCCGCCGCCCCCACCCCGGGGGCCGGGGCAGGTCTTGGGGGAGTGTGGGGGGAGCAACTTTGTTGCTGCAGTTTGACTTTCCCCCTCCCTGCCGGAGCCGTCCCCTCCCCGCCGGCGGGGGGAGGCTGCGAGCGGCGCTGCGCGGTGCCCGCAGCCGGGCGAATTAAATGTGCGTCAGTGACAGCGCTTCGCCATGCCGCGGGAGGGGACGGGGGGGCGGCAGCGCTGCCGGGCAGCACCCCCCCTGCATCCCCCAACCGCCGCCCGGGGCCGGGGCACCGCCCGCCGCGCCCCGCCGCGCCGCCCCGCCGGCACTGGCCGCCCCTCCAGCTGCAGCTGCTGCTGCCGGTGGGGCCGGAGGAGCGGCCGGGTACGGCTGAGGAGCGGGGCTTGCCCTTGGCTTTGGTTCTCTCCGGGCGCCTTGGCGGTGGGGCAGGGGCTTGTCGCTGCGCTCTGCGTCCCTGGTGGAATTAAGGGCGGCTTTAGCATCTCTTAAGTGTCATTAGTGGAAAAGTCATTCATTTGATCCCTTCTGAAAACGATCGCCTAATCCTAGGGAACGGGGAGCTCAGAAAAAGTGGGAGGGAGAAGCAGAGAGAAACTTTTGGGAGAATGGTCTACTTTTGCCTCTGCTCTGTTTCTCTTACTTATGTTTTAAGTACTGTAATATGTTAATAGATTTCCAGGGCAGTTAGTAAAGAAAAAAAGCCAGAGATGCTGTTTTCATGTTTGTTTCTGCCCTCTTTAAACTGTGCTTAGTTGGGCTATCTGCAGATGAATGCTCGTAAGAAGGTTTCTTCTAGCCCAGCAGCATTTCTGAAGCACAGGAGCTGTGATCTGCTCTGGGAATTGAGTCTGTAGGTGCTCCTTGGACATGGATGGTGCAGCGGCTGTGCATGTATTGCGAAAGTACACATTTCAGCCGGGCAGTGAGCTCAGCCATTCAGAACTTGGGGATTTCTGCGGTGGGAAGATTGTAGATGCTGCTCCTCAGAGATGCCTTTGCTTTGTTACTATAGCCAGCAGCCTTTGCTCAGAGGGCATAGAGGAGAGCTCCTCTGACATTTGTTACAATTTTGTAACTTAACTTCCTTGCTGTAATTGTCAGGTTATTGTTTAAAGTGTCATTTGTGATACTTGCGAATACTTGAAGGATATACCTATTATTAGTTTATCCAAACATGACAGAATCAGTAGAACAAATCTGACTTTCATTCAGGCCTTCAGAATGTACTTTATGATATATTCAGTTATCTACGTAAGGTCAAACTTCTAAATGTACATATGATCTGGGATTTTTCTGTTTGTTCTTTTGGGTAAGTTGTGCAATATATTGTAGATCATATCTTGATAGTCAGGCAATGCAGGGAGACACAGTAGTTGATGTGATAAGATTAAAAAGGAGTATAATGGATTCTGTTGTGCAATATAATGTCATCTCTGGGCACTTGAATTCCAGGAAACCTGCTCTGTTGTTTCCTCTTTTTATTAATAACTTTAGTGTGAGTGGTCTTACTGTGATGGAATTCAAGAAGAAGCAGTGGTGCAAGTGTCAAGAAGATAAGGGTACATTGTTATGTAATTTATTTTTTTTTTTAGAAGTCCTATAGGTGCTTTATGGTAATTCCAATTTAAGGTTACATTCATTTACTATGTGAAGCAGTCTCTGTCCTACCTCGTCACTGTTTTTCTAATATTTCTCTTTGAGTCAAAGCAATCATTAGTGATTCATTAATGTGTGCACCTTTAATAAAGGTATCTGTCATACATGAATTAGGGACATTAGTCAGGCTTTTAGTCCATGGATTACTGCAAGTTTCTTGAATGAGATACAGAGGATAAATTCTACATTGCACCTAGTTTCTCTCTCAGGATTTTTACTTCAGTACGTTAACATGCTACACTTTTGATGTGAGTCCTCAAAGCACTGGCCAGATGACTTGTGTGTTTGGAAGTGACAGCTCTGCTCAGATTCTTGGACTGAGACTTCCTGGCTAGAATGATCTTTCCTGTGCTTCTAGCATCTTTTACTTTGCCAAAGAGAGAGGCCTTCTGGATCCAACTTAGTATTTTTAATAAAAAATGTCAATGATTTGCATATTTTACCACCTGACTCCTCCTTCAGTGTAATTCAGTCTAATTTCCACACCCTTTGGGTACAAAGCACAGACAGCAGGCATCCACGGTACAGTAACAAATTACTATTCCCTAACAGTACTTTGCAGCAGTGAGTAGGAGAGAAAAAGCTGGGCAATAAAATCTTTATATGTTTGTGTAACTTTTGTTCTCCTTTTAATTATGAAACACCTTTACTGTGCTGGAACAAGGTTAATGACTCCATTATCATTATTTCCGCATAATTTATCAATGATATCTCTGTAAATTAGAATAGCATGACCTTGAATGCACCATGTGACTAGCTGCTTCTTCAGTGCTGCCTAGGAATGAAGTCAGAGAGAGAAATGTGGAGGTAGGACATGACTATTTATAATGCAATGCTTAAGAGACTGTGAGTATTTCTCCTGTTTGAAAGTTTTGATAATTCAGTAGTCAAAATTCATTTGCAGATGAAATCAGGGAATGGCTAATTCAGTTTACAGGAATTATCTTAGCTCTTTTGAAGTATGGAAAATAAAGGTGCTTTCATGATTCTTCATTATGTTGTGTTTGATTAAACACCCCTCTCTCTGAAATACTGAAATACTTAATCTTGTATACCATTACGAGGTGAAATACTTCTTTAAAAAAAAGAAGTCCAATGGAATATTGCTGTTTTATATGAGCTGAACAGCTTGAGCTAAAAATATTAACTTAGAAAAAAACAATCATATAATGTAGGAGTTGCTGTATATCATCAGGAAGAGTAAATATAATGAGAAACTAATTAGCAGTTCTACGATATGATCTGACATAGAACTCTCCTAAGTATGACACCCAGTAAATAAGGTTTTAATGCAGGAAATTGTTGCCTGTTTTTTCATGGGGAAAAAAGATTTTAAGAACCATTATTATTATTTAATTTTAATTGTAAGAGTTCATAGAGAAGTATTCCTTGGAGACTCTTTCCTGTTTGTTTGTTTGTTTGTTTGTTTTATTTTGCTAGCCAGTTATTGTGCTACTGTTGGCAGAATCACAGAGATTCTCTTAAAACACATGGGGTGAAGTCTTCACCCAGATAAAGTCAATGGCAAAGCTGTCCTTGACATTATAAATAAAGAAGACAGGATTTCCCTTGTAGTCCTGTGCTTTTTTGAATATATACTCTTTCAATGGGAGAATTTTGTACATCAGTCAAATTAGTCGGGCATATTTGTAAAGGTTACTCATTGTGACCTTCTACTCTCTCTAGTGAAGAGAAGAGCCTTACTGTTTCTGAAAGATATACTTCTGAATTTCAGATGTGATATTTTTTTTTGCAGAACAGTTTAGATTAAGTACTATCTTCTTCCCACAGATGCACAGATGCATAGTTGTAAAAGTAGCAATGTGTTAAGGAAAGGCATCCTAATTTGGATAAGTAGTCACACGGGAAGAGTCATGTGAGGAGCAATGTTGTCTTCAGTTCCCCTCTCTGTCACTGCTGCCTCAGTATTTTTCTCCAGTAATTCCCATTAGTAGGTGACACAGGTCCCTGATGTGCACAGACTTGAATACAGCTTTGGTTTTTGTTTGAAGGGTTGCAGAAACAGTCCACTCGGTTGTACTAAATAAACCAGGATCTTTATTCTTTGCATAGAGTTATAAATTTCCACAAGTACCCTCAGCAGAACCCCAGTGAACAATCTGAAAACGTGGATTTCACAGCTTAGGAGCATTGCTGTAAATTTCGTCTGGGAGCTGCTGCCTGACACTTCTCTTCCTCAAGGAAAACGTTTTGGACCTACTAAGTAACTGGGTGATCTGACTAACTGAGCAATTTAATTTATTTTAATAAGTATTTAGTGGTATGACCATATGAAATATGAATGACATCGATTCTTTATATATTGACACTTTCTAGTGTCTCTTATTGGACCCTAAAACATCAGACTTTTCAGTTTCAACCCATAATGCTTCAGCTCCTTATGCAAAAAGGCCTTTAGTACGCATAATGTAGGAAGGAATTTAAAACCAATTTTACTTTCTCAGTCTAATAATTTACTCGGGAGTAATAATATGCTAATATGTTTTGCTGACTACACATGGACTTGGGCATATTTGCAAGTGCTTTCCCAGTTGAGAGAAGATTGGAGCCTCATTAGGACGGATACAAGAGTGGCCATTTTTGGTCAGGCTGCATGTCTGCATCCTCCACATCCTATTCCTGGTAGTGGAGACTGGTTTCTCAGTGAAGAGTACAAGGAGAGGACAGTACTGTCCCAGCATCCAGGGATTTGTGGCTCAGGGATTTAGTAGTCTTGTGGTGGTTTTGTTATGTTTTGTTTTTACTTAATGAGTTAATCCCTGAGTTTTGCAACTAAAACCTGGCTTGCAGTTACATTTATTATGTGTTTAAAAGTCTGTGACAAGCCTTTCAACTGAGAAGTACAAGAATGTTTTGGTGTTTTAAAGTTTTTCCCTGCACATGTAAATACCATGCCATGTAGTTAACATGATACTCATTTCCTACAGACTTTTTAATAAACATATTCCTATATATAGTTAGGTTTTTAAGAGATTTCTTTATTTAAGTTCATCAATAGTTCTTTTATATGTTCATTAAAACACTGTGCATACAGATTGTCTTTTTGTATTTTTTCTTCCTGGGTATTAATATATACTATCTTTGAAGATGTGAATGTTGGATAAAATTTTCTTCACTAATATAAAAACCAGTATTTTTCAATAGAAAGCTGCATGATTAAAAAAAAAAACAAAACCAAAACTAACAGGGGTCTTGCAAAAACTAAGCCCAAATAACTTTTAAATCCTTCATGGTTACACTTCTGGTATGTAATGCAAAGACAGTCTTTCAAAATAAATTATACTTCTGATGTGCACCTTTTTCCTAACTTGAGCTTCTTAGGATTTTAATAATTCTAGAAATGTCATTCAGAGTTCTCTTTCAGCCATTACTTTATGTCATTCTTATGCTTGTCCATCTTAATTTAAATACCGTTGAAGCTGACTTCTGACTCATGTAGCTGGTGATTTTTTTCTTCATCTTCTTCAGAGAGATTGTGATGTTTCAAGTCAGGAACTGTGTGTTTACTGGCAATAGAATTATACTCATCATTCTTTTTCCTTCTGTGAGAATTATAAATGTGACATGAAAGGATAGGGCCATAATTTTGTTAGTGCATCATTTCCTTGATGAAATAATTGAGAGTGCTCTGCTTTAGTTCTGTTGAGTCACCTATGGTAAAGTTCATCTCATACTAACACTTGTCCATCTGTTGATACTGTTGACATCAAAGGAAAGTACTTGTATGAGGGGATAGAATTGCGTCTCTCTCATTTTATGCATCCTATAACCTCACCTGCATTAATTCAGCATTTCATGAAAGATGGATTCTGAGCTTTTGCCTTCAGTGTTCATGATCTTCTCTTTGTCCTTTATAGATGAGGAGCTCCTTTCATGGCACTCTTTCATGGCATGAAAGAGTTGATAAATTATTAACCTACATTTTTTTTGTGTACAAGAAATGGTGTATGCATGGAAGAAGTGCTCCTTCAGAAGGGTGAGGAGGTGTTCATAACTGTGATTTAGAAAGGGTGATGGAAAGTGATGCAGTAGTTGTTGAAGCAGGTGTTTCTTGTTCTTTTCCTCTTAGTGGTGTAAACAAAAACAAAGTTTTTTTTGCTGGAGAGCATCAGTGCAAGAAGAATGCAGTGCTATTGCTTGACTGTTAACATTCTGGAAGTTGGGTTTTTTTTCTTCCATACATAATCATATGTGTTTATAAATATATACATACACATCTGTATATACATTTTTTGAGAGCTATGGGTAGGACTTTTTTATCAGTAGGTTGACAGTGTGTAAGACTTTGTTTAGTATTGCTGCACAATAATATAATATGTAATTATATTTATGGGCTACACTACTAATCTAGAATGTTTTCCATACAAGTTTTGATGCAAATATACATGTTAGCTACAATGAACCCATTCATTCTGGTGGTGAAGCAATGTGCAGGGTTGCACAATATTCTGCAGTAGGAAATAAAATGATCATAAACTTTACAGTAAGATTGACTAGATGCCTACCAAGGTAGATAAAGTCTACAGCAGAGAGCTTCAAGGCACCGATTTCAATAGCAAAGTACCTGCCTTTGGGCTTTGTTGCTGAATGTCATTGCAATGCTGTCTTTAACTATATGTTGTAATATCACAGGAGCTGTGATCCCAACAATATCTCTTCAGCACACCAAATTTGTTACAAATCAGCTTGCTTTCAACCTCATGGAAACCTATCCAGTAAGGAGGTGTAATAGTTTGCTGGCCATTTGTATAGCTTTCTCACTGTAGGCTAAGCCACCACGATGGAAAGCAGAATGGCAGAAGCAAAAGTAAAGGAAGAGAGTGAAGGGCTTTAACAAAAATGAACTTCATCTGGTGTTCCTAAACTGGACAAAGAATCCACACTGGTAATTGATAATCTCTAAAATAGTACTTATGGTTTGAATGTTCTTTTAACATTAGCATTAAAAGTCTCATTTTAAACCTCCTATCCATAATTTGGACTCTTCACTAGAAGCTGTGTTGACAGAAGGCTGTTGATTTTGTATATTTGCCATGTACTTACCCTCTTTACAGTGTGTAAATGAACTACAAATGCATTATTTCTGAACTCTCAGTCAGCACATGCAGATTGCTGGGATCCAGAAAGCTTAATCAGAAGGTATGTTGCTGTCAACACAGCACCTCCAGGTGTCTTCTCATTAATATGAAAGTTACGATTAGTAATATATGAATAATGTTGTTTCACTTTGCTTATCAGCTTCAGACATTTCTCCCAGATGTCTTTGATTACTTCCACGATGCATGAACTCAAGATGAAGGAAAGTAAGACATGGAAAAAAATGGAGAAAGTAAAATGTGGGAGAGAAAGTCCCAGGAAAAATATTCAGAGATTGTTAAACTAAAATATTACTGGTTTTAGAAATCACATGTTCTGTCATATTCAAGAGAGGGTGTACAGCCCTGGGGAGATTCTCCATCACAGGGAATGTGCATTTCCTAGGTATCTCTTAGTACGTCAAAATATGTTCAAACCATAGAATCATAGAATTGTTTAGGTTGGAAAAGAACTTTAAGATCATTGAGTCCAACCATTAACCTAGCACTGCTAACTCCACCACTAAACCATGCTCCTAAGTGGCACATCTACACATCTTTGAGGTACTTCCAGGGATGGTGGATCAACCACTTCCCTGGGCAGCCTGCTCCAGAGCTTGACAACGATTTTGGTGAAGAAATTTTTCTAATACCCAATCTAAACCTCCCCTGGCACAAATTGAAGCTGTTTCCTCTTGTCCTATCACTTGTTGCTTGGGAGAACAGACAGACCCCCACCCTGTTACAACCTCCTTTCAGGTGGTTATAGAGAGCAATAAGGTCTTCCCTGAGCCTCCTTTTCTCCAGGCCAAGTCTTAAAGAGGAGTGGCTGAGGGAACTGGGGCCCTGGACTTGTTGTCTGGACCCATCGCCAGCTTTGTTGCCCTTCACTGGACACACTCCAGCACCTCAATATCTTTGTCGTAGTGAGGGACCCAAAACTGAACCCAGTATTAGAGATGTGGCTTCACAAGTGATTGTCTCCCTAATACAGGGGGACAATTGCTCCCCTAGTCCTGCTGGCCACACTATCTCTGATCCAACCCAGGATGCTGTTGGCCTTCTTGGCCACCTGGGCACGTTGCTGCCTCATTCAGCTGGCTGGCAACCAATGCCCCCAGGCAGAAATTTCCGTCAGTTCTTCTCAAAGTCTGTAATGTTGCATGAGGTTGTTGTGATTCACATGCAGGACCCAGCACTTGGCCTTGTTTAATCTCATACCGTTGGCTTCAGCCCATTGATACAGCCTGTCTGGATCCCTCCGAACAGTGTTCCTACTCTCAAGTAGATCGACATTCCTGCCCAGCTTGGTGTTGTCTGCAAGCTTCTTCAGGGTGTGCTCTATCCCCTCTTTTAGATCATTGATAAATATATTAAGCAGAGCTGTCCACAGTATTGAGCCCTGGGAAACCCCACTCGTGACTGGCCACCAGATAGATTTAACTCCATTCCCCACAATTCATTTGGCCCTGCCATTGGGACAGGTTTTTACCCAGTGAAGAGTATGTATAAATGTAATAAATTTATAAATGGAAGAAATAACCAAGCATGCATGTGTTGTGTGGTTTACAGACAAAACAGAGTGGCTGTGTTCACTACCAGAAAAAATCCCTAGGTGAAATAATTCCTCCTTACATTTCTATATCACATTTTTCTGACTCTTCTTGAATCACCCTTGGCTCAGATCAATGTTCAGAGCAAGGATCTCCCCCATAAAATTTTTATTTCTTAGAAACTATGGAGCCCTGATGGCCACTGATGTCCTTCATTCTTGCCTGCTCCGCAGCTTTTCTTATACTAAAGCATCTTTGTCTAGGGCTTCCTGTGTCCCTAGAATTCACCTTGACCCTTTCATTTAGTGTTTCTATCAGTTATGGCAATAGCACCAACTAGTTTTTTTCTACCAGTAAGATATTTCTACCCTTTATCCTTGAATTTACTTCAGAAAGGATGCAGAAACTTGTTTTGACCCAGAATTTTGGCTTTCTGTGATTCAGATCATTCCTGTTCTGATGGAAGCAAGCCTGGTATAACAGTCTCCCATTGTCCCTGGTCTGGGAGATATGTGACACAGCCTTGAGGACATATGGTAGTCTCTATAGCCAGTCATGGCAGTCATTTCACTTGAATTCTCCAGAACTATTAAATTGTTCACAGAGTCCCCAGATTATCGCACTGGGGGCCAGGGTTTTCCTTTGCCACTCTTAGGTCAGACACTGAGGCAGAGCTGTAGTGAGTTTGTTTGTTTGCTTGTAAAAACTCAGAAGAAATATTGTGTCCTAAGTATGCAGAAAAAAAAAAAAAAAAAAAAGAAAGAAGGAAAACCCCCTAGAATAGATTTTATAGTTATGAGTAGTGCTGATAGATTTGCTATGAATAGCAGAGCTGGAAAATAACAGTTGGAATATAATGAACAAAATTTTCTGTACTGTATACTAGCAAGTAAATTGTGTAGCTATGTTAATGTTACATTAGTATTCCAGAGTGGATATCCTTCCAGGAAACAGGTACAAGACATCTTTTATTACTTACTTATATAATCTTGGTATCTTCACACCTCACATTGTTGAAATGTGAAATATCATTTGTTCAGTTGCACATGTTTTGATTTATTTATTTTTTTAAATAATAATAAATAATCTTCCAGCTTTGTTTCCTTCATGGCAGTTATGACTTAATCTGCTCAATGCTGATAAAATATATCAATTATATAAATCTATGCCTAACTTGTGCTACAGAAGCTGAAAGAAAACAAAATCAGGCCATCGGTCTCATTCTAGGACATGTGTTTGACATGTAAATTCTTATAACACACACAGTTTTAGTTTGCTTCATTTTGAAGTCATATTGAAAACTGGAGAACGGTCCTATTTGTACCCTGTATCAGTTACACTGATTAGTTTCTAACGTGTTGCATTCACATGGCTCGTTCTTTAACTAGTATGAAATGAAATGAAATGGCTGTGTTTATTTCTATTACTTCTTTACTAAGTTCTTCTTTGTGCTAAATCTGCATTAATAAATGTCACATAAGCCTCTCTTATGCTTCCAAAATTGTATATTAGTATAAACAAGGATTAATCCCATTACATTTTAATTCTCTGTCCTTGTGTTTTTATAAGAACACCATTTTAAATGTTGAAGTGTTGCAGAGTCCTGTCGCAAACTTAGTAAGCCAAGAGAGCATTTTGGTGGTCTCATCATTGAAGTACAATCCTTGTGGGGTGGCAAAGGCAGGAGCTGCTGATCTCTTGTAACAGACTGAGCAGGAGGTGAACACATTTTCAGCTGCATACTTTGCTTAGGTAAAGTGTAATTACCCCCCAGATTTCCTGCACAGCTGCTGCACCGTTCTTTTGCACAACCTTCCCCGTAGCTCACTCCTGCTGAGATGCCTACTCTGCACTTGACAGTATTAGGTGTTGTGCTGTGACTTCTGTTCATTACAGTGACGGTGATTGTTTTTGTTGGTATTTCTGATTTCACTTTCCATATGGGTTTATTATATCTGCCTGTTGTCTTACACATAAAGCCTGAAGCCTTTTGGTGAGAGGAATTCCCTTTTTGTTATAGCAACTAGCATGACGCTTTCAAGTTGGGAGTCTCTAGTTTCTATGGCAATTTAAGGAAGTATTCATACTACATTCAGACTTAGCTATATTGACTTTCTTAGTTATTGGAAATATTCTGTATAATTTTAACATAGGATCTGTAACTCAAGCAGACAATATTTTAGTCTTTGTGGTAGAAGCTGTAAAGTGGATAAAAGTTGAGCAATATGACTTAAAATGCCTAGTTGTGACTAATGGGGCCTTTTGTTATTGGTAGTGTTATTCTGTTGTCTCTTGGTCTTTCTATTATAGCTACTGCTAGTGAAGCCTGTTAAAAAAACCTTAGCTATACTGTATACAGAGAATAATTTTCCCAAATAATTTAGTTTTTCTTATTATCTGCTCCATTTACGTGTGGAAGAACATTTCTCCTCTGTAAACTTCTAAAAGAATTACTGGAATTTCTGATAAGACAGTAAAAAGAGGTTTTTCAACACTTACTCTATTTGGTCATTATCCCCTAAAAGTAGCATAAAAGATTTCAGGGAAAGAATGCATCACAGCACTGGAGGTTTTGTTGGGAAAATAAAGTAAAATCAAAATGATGGGTTTTCTTAATTAAAATTAAAAGTCAGTAATTTAAATAGTAATTAAAAGGTTTTATGAATTAATATTTATGTTGAATTTTTATGTTATGCCCATGGTACTTATGTACTTAAATACTCTTCAGAACAGATGAACCCATAAAATTTAAAGATGTGTCTTTTAAATATGTGTGAAATATTGTAGGGGTTTGTGAACAGTTAATCTAACTTGCAGAAGTGTAACAGCTGCTTTGCCTTGATAAGGATTCATGTCTCTGTGTGTATATTAAGGGTAATAAAATTAATTTTCTGAATGTGAAAGTTTGAGAAATTGAAGATTTTTTTTTTTTTCCATACCTGACAAAGTACCTCATGCATGTGACCAGGGCAGTATCAGTTTTTCTTAGGAAATGCAGCAGATCCAATTGGGATCCAATAGTGTTCTTTTTGGTCAGTATCAAGTAGATTTCTAGTAAGTAGTAAGCAACTTTCTCACCAACTGCTGTAGGAACTGGCTGCAGTAAGCTGAAGAATTCCTTCCTCTATCTGCACGTTGTTGGCCAGCTAATGAGTATGCTGCTGCTGAGAAAGAGATTTGCAGTTGAGATATTAAAACAGAAGTCTTCACATGTATCCCTCTAGACACTAATATTATTCTTGCTATTAAACTATCTGAATAGCTTCCAGATTCTAAAAATCCTTTACAAAAAGAGCTTATTCAGACTTCCCCAACAGGCAGTTAGCCTTGGTGTCTTCACCAACCTCCATGAATTTCAGTGTGGGAAGGGTAGATGGGACTGTGTAAGACTTCACATCTTTGGTCTCCTGGTGTAGGCTATGAGATACCGTTCTTGAAAACTCTTAGGAAATTGCTGGGTTTCAAAATCATACTGATTGTATTTTCAACATGTGTGCTGTCTTTTTATGAGTTTTGAATTGTTATTTAAAGCCTGCCTAGCTTTTTAGAAAGAAAGGTTCTATTTGAATGTGTATGGTTTATCAATAGAACTGGCACTGCATTTCTCTAATGCCATTGCTTAATTTTTTCTTTTTTTTTTTTATTATTTAAAAAAATAATCTCTTGAAAAATGAATGTTGCTTTTAGTCTATCAAGACAGCTGAAATCAGATCCCATGGAGACAGGTACTACAAGCTGGCAGTTAGAAACAGTCACTACCCCAAAGGGTTCAGAAAAGCTAATTAGACACAGTGGATAGGTAGGAAGAGACAGAACTGCACCGTGGTAAGATGACTTGCCAAAAATCTCAGATCAATCAATAACAGAGTGAAGAACCCTGCAATATAATTTAATAAAGTCTATGCAGGCAATACTGTGTCCAAGTAAAGGCATGCAAACTGAAAAAAACCCCTCATCTCTTCAATGAGGATTTCTATTGATTGCTCGAGTAAAATGTTTTTGTAGGTATTTATTTTAAATTCCATGACAAATCCTGTGTAAAGCAGAAGCTTTGCCAGTAACAAAGAAGCACAAGCGTGCAAAGGTCTGTACAGAGGAGAGAGTGTGATGGAGTGTTGTCTCCTAAAATAAAATGTGTTTCAGAAATAAACTGGAAGTGGTAAAGTATAGGAGACCAAAGTAATATAAATTTATATATTTTAATGAGATATTTGTGTTTGTTTGCAGTACTAATTGGACATCTAGGTACATCAACCACAATGTATGAGACATTTATTGAAATTCTTTTGGCCTGTTAAAGCTGCTGCTTGACAAATGGTAAATTATGAATAATTTGTGTGGAGGTTTTTTGGAGTGATTTTTTTCTCCCTTTTTCTTTAAAAAAATAATTTGTTTTGGAAGCATGAGAAGCCCTAAAAAATGTTACCACAGGCAAAGTTCGGTTTGCCAAGTGACACATGCAAAATGCTAATTAAAAACCCAGTAGGAACCTCTCATTTTTCACAATACTAGGGGACTTCCTATCAGCTTCGCTGGATGGCAGCTTCTTTCAGGGCCATCTTTGACCCAAACTTGGTGGAGTTATTGTCAGAATCCTAGCACAGGACTCTTGAGTTGTTGTTAAGAAGGACAGCATCTAATATAAGAGCTGAGAAGTTTTACTAGGAACTGGAGATGCCCTGCCTTTGGAGCTTCGGTTCCGATGCATGGGAAGGGCTGTGCTACAGCCCAACTTACAAAAAGTTAGGGCTGGGTTTTAAGAGTTGCCAGGTGACATCTGTCCAAATTACTAAGGAATTGTGAGACTGTCCTGATGTTATGAGGACATCTGGTAATTCTAGGTAGGGATCCGTTAAGGCCAGTTGCAGTTACACCAAAGGCTTTGTACTTCCTGGTTCTGTGCTTTTGCCCCTCTGTGGAGAGCTGTTGGTCCCTCTTTGTGCTTTTACCTCCTCTTTGGTATCAGTTTCTCATTTATCACTGGAAACTCTTCCCTTCCACTTCCCTTGGAGAGACTGGTATGAAGGAAGGGGGAGGAGGGAGGAATGAAGAGGCTCGGGGGACTTAACCCAGTATGAGGAATGTCTGCCTGAGCTGCTGTAGTATGTTCCACTGTAAGTATCCTCTAGAACTAGGTGCCTGTAGCCTGTGCAGAGTTAAAGAAATGATCAGTGAGAGATCAGAGTAGGAGTTTGCCTAGTACAAGGAATGAGACTTAGGTCTTGCCAAATCCACCCTCCTTTTTCAGGAGAAAGGAGTTGTGTAACATTAAGGATGACATCCAGCTGAGGTTCTGGAGTCGTTTTTTAAATCCCCTTTTATGTACCACAATACTTTGAGGTCCTTCAAATAAAACCAGCACAAGCCAGTGCAGCACATTGTGGACACTTGAACTGATAAAAAAAATGCATGTCTCATTTTGACAACCACATAGTAGCGTTTGCTGTACAGCACCCTTCGTTATGTAGTTATTCTGATAGGACTTTGGTCCCGAAGTTGATCATGAGCACACTGTTGCCCTGCATTTGCATTATTAATTCATCAAGGCTTTTTACAGGTGCAGACATTTGTAGGGCTAAGGACAAAGGAAACCTTGGAAAGTTGACATATCCAGCTTGAAAAAAGTCAGCTGATTTGCAGTGAGTGGAAATACTATGCAACAATTTGGTGCAGAAAATGTGTAGAATTCTGAGAAGCCAGTATCATCAGGGAATAGGTGAGATGAGCTGGACTTTTGCTCAGTCACCAGAGTTAATAGTCCCTATTCCTGTAAAGAAAAGGTCCAAGCTGTGCTTGATGGAATAGCACTGGGATCATTTCCCTCCCAGGAGCACCACCAGCTGTCTTGAATTCAGCCAGTGATCAGGCTGTTCAGACAAGCTGGGTGTCCTCAGAGCAGAAAATGAGAATACCTGTATTTGAAAGGTACTGTGGTCATCCTGCACTGGACAATACTGAATTTTGTCTTCTGCATGTGTTTGTCTTCCACTGTCATCAGAAGGATGGGATAGCTGAAACTGCACAGAGTTCTGGGCCCAACCATGTCCCAAAACAGAGGAGTGAGTAGTGAATAGCTGTTTGGGTCTTAGGGGATCTGAGCTTTCTCTCTAGGAATATCATATGGGGCACCATAAAGCTGTCCCTAAAGATATGCTTGCAAGCAGGAACCTGAATGGGCTCCTAATCTGACTCAGAGACCATCTTGTGCAGCAGGTCTGTACAGTAATCTCTGGTGGCCCATGGTGCAGGACTGCACTTGGGTAGGAAGTCCTCAACTAATATTTGGAAGAGTTCCTTCTTTTTCCTCCATTTTATTTTTTAAAAGCACAAAACAAACCCAAATACCAAACTTCTTTTTTTTTTTTTTTTTTTTTTTTTTAAAGCAGATTCCTTGTTTTCTGACCAGATCTCATCATGTTTATTTGCTAAGACGTGATGGATCACAGAACTGGTGTGGCATTGCTCTGAGTCAAAAGTTTATGAACATGTTTATTCATGTTTTGCCTGAAAACAGTGTTGTATGTCACTGCTGAGAGGCTATTTCCCATCAAATCCAGGAATAGTCTAGCCTCTGTGTCTCTATAGCCTTTTAAAATTATTTCTTTAATTATTTTTTTGGAGAATGGCATCTACAGATACTGCTGGCTCCTGAGAACAGCCTGCAGTTAGGGAGGATGGACCTGCAATGCATGCTTTACAGAGGAGTTTTTCAGAGATGTAGCTGTAAAGAGAGGGGGGGAAAATCCCCAGCCAAGATGATTCACCCATCTATAAGTCAAGGATCCCTCTTTGTATTTTAGACTGATTTTTTAATTTTTTTTTTTTTTTTCTGTCAGGAAGAGCATAGCTGTTGAATTTGCAGTCATTATTTTCTGAATGAAATGGTTAGTAGTTATAAACTATAGATGATTTTAAAAATACCAGATTTTTTTCTGACCCTTTTTATCCTCTTTGCTGCTCTAACCTGCACACTGCAAGGGCTGTTTGATTTCTCTGAACACTTGGAATTTTATGTAAAACATATCTTCAAAAGTAAAGGGACCTGTAGCAGAGAGGCTCCATCTTTAAGTCCTGAAGGTATTTTACACATCTGGGGCTTTATATAAGAAACTAAGAAACCTCTACATTTGGAAAAAGAAATAACTCAATTAACAGTATTATAGGTCATATAACTTTTGAGTTTGACTTTGAAGGGCTAGAAACTGCAGATTTCTTAGCATAAATTGCAGGTGTTCTGTAACTTTCAGAGTGAGATACACATTTCTTACATCTGAGCCAAATGGAGCTGCCCATGCTGAGCAGCCCAGTGACCGGGATTGCTTCAGGAGCCTGCAGGAGCAGCTGGTTCCCAGTGCCATCCTCACATAACACAATCACCTCTGACTGCTCCAGCCCAGGGATGTTCATAACTATTTCCACCTGGTTTGGTTGGGTGTGGTTTTTTTTTTTTTGTTTTTTTTTGTTTTTTTTTAGTCAGCTTGGATATCTTCCTTCAGCTCATTTTGCTTTGAAAAAAGTTTGTCTGTTAACAATCAGCTGGACGTCATGTTTGCTTGCAAAGCACCTGCAACAACACATAATTTCTGCTTTGCTTATGTCAAACAAGACAGCCAAGAATTACATGCCCATGCTGATTTATGCTATACTGGTTGGAATTACATTGGAAATGCATGAATTTCATGTGTCTTGCTGAGCTTTGCTTTATTTTTGTGTGCCAATATCAACTACTCAGGGCAATTTCATATCAGTATTATCAAGTTCACAGTACAGTGTGGAATATTTTACATTTCTCTTGTAGGAGAATTGCCAATTGACTGTTTGTAGATCTTGCATTTCCATGTGTTAGAGCTGTGTTTTAAAGGTTTATAATTGAGTTTTGCTTACTAAAGCTGTTCACAAGCAATGCCTGTAGTTTGTTCCTGTCTCAGAACTGTTTATGAAACAAGGAATTTTTGGATTGCCTTGTTTTTCAAAAAGGTTTGTGAAGTATTTCTGTAGCTGCTTATTACAACAGAAAGAATAATCTGGCCAGCAAAGGAAAGTGAGGAAAGGGGGAAGGAAAAGGTAGGAGTGAAAGTGCTGAGTAATTTTGATCTAGTTGCTTAACAGGCTACAGAGCTGGTGCTACTGTATGAGAATTTCCATCTTTTCAGATTATCCTAGCATAGGACTCTTGAGCTGTTGTTAAGAAGGACAGCATCTAATGTAAGAGCTGGAAAGTTTCCCTAGGAACTGGAGATGCCCTGCCTTTGGAGCTTCGGTTCCGATGCATGGGAAGGGCTGTGCTACAGCCCAACCTAGGAAATAGATGAGGCCTGAAGCCAGTGCCCTAACCCCGGCTACAGGAGGAGAGAAGGGAGGGTGGTTGCACTGCTCAGGGAGGAGATTCCAGCCCCTTGTGTTCGTGGAAACCATAGGAGATGGAGAGGAGTTGTGCTCTTAGTCCTGGGACAACTGCCTCCCCACCATTCTTGCTGCCCATCTCCAGAGTGGATCTTTGTTTCTCTCTCCCCTTTCCTCTGACATCTCTTCCAGTTGGATTGGCACCTAAAGGGGAAGAATCTGCCAAGGGCTTCACAATGCATATTGCAGAGAGGTGCTACCCTGACCTGGCTCTGTCAAATGTACCTGCCCGCTGCTGTAGCCCAGCACTGGGGCTTTGCTTTGCATCGAGTCAGCCTTGCTGTGCCTCTTCCCCCTCTGGGCTTTGGGAGCAGGGCAGAGGCTCTTGGCAGGCACCTCTGTTATGCCTGGAGAGCCAGAATTGACATGAGGGTATTAGTTAAAAAGTCTCAAGTTAACAGCTCGGTGTCCTTCATTGTACTATTTAATTCAGCTCACCAAAGGAAATAAATGTACTTGGTCTAAAAAAAAAATAGATGTTCCTCACAGTTTATATGAATCTCTGTAATGACAGCCTTTGGAGAAATGGTATGTTTTAACACATAAGTAAGTGGTTAAGTTAAAGTAACATTAAGAATTTGATTTAAACAAACACAATCAATTTCCAAATAAAAACTAAAATCTGTATTTTCACCCAAGCTTTGTTATGCATTATATATATGTAAAATGTCCTCTTTTTGTGAATGTTTTCTGATTTAGGCCATAGTTTTTTCACTTTATTGGTGGAAAAGATTTATTTTTTTCTGTACTATGGCAAAACATCCAGAACAGCTCCCCAGTCCCATGTATTTGATGTTTGCAACTTTTACTGTCTTTTAAATAGGTGTTTTATTCCATAACTCAAATACCAGAACACTCAGTACATGAAGTATTATGTTGTTTCTATCCATGGCATTTAATAGATGTAGATGAAGATGGCACTATTGATAAAGACACTGTGTCAAGGAGTAAAGATATGAACACCTCCCTAAAAAAACTCTAACAAACCCTAAGAGAAAAAAGAGCAAACAAAAGGGAAGTTAAAATACAAATTTATAGCATTCTGAAGAGGGTTCAGAGCTTCCATAGTTTGAAACCAATATTAATCCATTACAGGTGATGTGACTTTTAAAAACCTGACAGCAGTGTTTAGCTTGGAGGAGACTGGGGCTGTCTCTGCCACAGCTCATCAGCCACACGTCCAGATGAAGGGAAACAGGGTGCTTCTGTTTCCAGGGGGTCAGCTCGGGCTTGGCAGGGCTGGCTGCTGCTGGGAAGGGAGAGCAGTGCCGGTGGCTTTGATGGTGGCTTTGGTGGTGATACCTGTGTGGAAGGAGGAAGGGTTGGAGGTAGGCTTCATAACCATTCCTTACCATACCAAGACAGACCAGTACATCTTTTTTTGAAAGCTCCCATCTGTAGTTAGTTATATGCAGCTGTATATGTGAAGGGGTCTGTATATCATAGTCATGATGGAAGTACTGTAGCTTATGATACATCTCATTTGATAATAGAGCACTGCAATATGATAATGTTGGTATTGTATTTATGACCTGTGTTAAGTGACAAGTAGTTTCAGTATTTTCAACAAGGTGTTTGAAGTGTGTGTGATGTAGATTTTAAGATACATAAGTAGATTAGGCAATGGGCAGACAGGAGATTTGGACTCTTGTCTGATTCTCTAGAAACCTTAAATAAATTTCTCGGTCTCTCACCTTAGTTCCTCAGTGATACTAAAATCATATAGAGTATTAAACTAATAATAGGTCTATTCCTCAGAAAGACGTTCTGAGGGTAAATCAATTAATAATTGTGGTGCATTTATCTGCAATAGTAGTAAGGGTAGCATAGTAATATTACTTAAGAGACATGTAATTGCTAATTGTTCAATATTGACCTAGTCCTGAAAACTAAACTCGGAAAGATGAATCAGATCTTGTATAGAAAAGAGAAAAATTATATTTTTTTTAGTTCAAGGGTGTATTTATCTTATTTATCTTTGTTCATTTTATCTCCATATAATGCACTGGCTCAAGATCTTTCCTGTACCAGTTTTAAGACAACAATCAAGCCGGTAATCTCTTTTATGGTTTTATGGTGTCTTCTTTTTTTTTTTTTTTTTAACTGCATGGCAAATATGGGCTTTTCCTTTAGCTGAGAAGAGTCTTTTCTGATGTTATTGCTTTTCCAGAGGGTTAGTTTCTCTTTGCTAGCTGAGAGAGGTAGAGAGGATGCTCACTGAGTGTATTACCTTTCTCCTTTCACCAGGGTAGCACATGCACTGAAGGTTTTGTTTAAGCATTTATTTAATACCTGTGTCCAAATATTTGGGCTCTAAGGCAGTTCCAGACAATTTAATTCCGTATTTTCCAATGGTACTGTAGTGGTAGAAGTTAATGTTGTTTGTGATTATTACCTTTGCACTATATTTTTCTCCTGAGGGTACGTGAATGCTTTGGAAGATATCTGACCAAAAATACATCTCTGTGTTGCTGTGTTATTCTTCTTCTACATTGTTATTATTTTCTGAGTTGTCTGGTTTATGTCTTTATATAAGGAATGTACTTTCTATATTATTTTTCTTTGCTTTTCTGAGCTTTTACACTTCATTTTCATCTGAATTCATACTTGTAGACATTATTCTGTTTGTTGTAGAGTCAGCACTGTTAGTTAATAGAGTTACAAAAATCCTGGTCTCAGAGTCAATAACAAAGGCAACTAGATATAGCCCTTGATCTGTGTTTGCTGGATTTTAATTGCCCAAATCCTACAGGCTGTTTGCAGTGTTTCAGTAAAATTTGGGAGCACTAGGTGCATACAGGATAAGTTGAGAAAATATAAAACCCCACTTCATAACCTAAGGGGGGGGGGGGAAAGTTAATCTTTTGATCTTTCTGGTTTATATTAAAGAGATTGAATTTCAGCACTTTTTTCTGTAGATATTGATTCTTTTATACACTTTCAAACTGTTTGGGATTTGTTAGGTAGATTATTAGGTATTCTAGATGGCAGGAGTGGGGTTTGTTTTTCTCAGATGTCAGGTAAGACAGAGCATCATCTTCTTTGCTGTTGCCTCAAAGTGATCTTAAAAAGTTATGGTTAATTTATTTGGATAGTTTTAAAAGAACAATTAATTTAAAGTAAAATAATTCACTTGCCTGAGCAAATATAAGATGTAAACAGGCTGAAGTAGATAATTATTATTTGGATTTTTGGCCAAAGGCCTGTCAGAATCCAAATTATTATCTACTTTTATAACTCCACAGTGAAATTTTGAAAGAAATTCAAACTTCATCTGCAGAATTGTTCCCCGGAATAATCCTTTTTTTAAAGTTAACAATCTTAAAATTGCTTGAGTTTAAAGAAATCTAAATCAAATTGATTTAGATTTTTTAAAATGAAAAACAATGAAACTACAGTGTAAAAGCTCAGAAAAGCAAAGAAAAATAATATAAAAAGTACATTCCTTATATAAAAACATAAACCAGACAACTCAGAAAATAATAAAGATTTCAAGTGAGTTTCAATAATAAGAACACTTTAATTTCTCCTTCTCTATACTCCTGTTTGACCACTGAGGATAAAATTTATCTTATTTACATATTGTATTGATTCACATGCTGTGAAAATGTTTTGTACGGAAGAAAAGCAGATGTGGTCTATTATTTGTGATGTGCTCAGAATCATGTGACTTAATCACTTTGTCTAGTAACTGGAACAGATAATCCCCTTGGAGCTTAAGGAAGTGCTTCAAAAATGAGGGTATGATCTTTCAGTCCTTGATTACTTGACCAAGGACCATCAGCCCTGTTTTTAAAGATTGCTGCTGGAAGGTGTAAAAGCAACTAGTAGAGTTTTCAGGTGGTTTAGGCACTCGGGAAAACTTCACTTTCTAGCTGCATCCTTATGGACTTTCAGACTTTTCCTGGTATTTCCCAGTGTGTGTTAATATGGGATTACAAATAGGAAGCCTCTATTTTAATATGTTCATGATTAAATGAAAGAATGTGGATCAACCAGTTCTAATTCCTAAATGGATTAAAGAAAAGTAGAGTGGAGCTTCTCATTGAAAAACAGGGGTGTCCTCTCCCTTCCTCAACTTGTTCATCAAGGATATATGGATGCAGGAGAGGGGGAAAAAGTTGTTACCCAGCTGGCTTCCAGTATTTTGATGAGGTGGTTGTAACAGCACTACCCCCTAATGATGACTGATGAGGGATTTTTTGTTTACATTTTTTTCCCCCTATCTGGGAATCTCTTGTGAAAAGGAGAATGTTCTGCAGAAGCTTTGTAGTGGAGTTTGTAGTAGCTGTGATGTTCAGGAGTTCACCACCCCAGAAATGTAGTGGCCCTCCAGAGTGTCTTCCTCACTACAAACCTCTTTGAACAACAGGATGGATGCATATGGGGGTGGATTTGGACTTGCTGGTTTCTGTGCCTCTGCACACGTTGGCCAAACCATGAATCTACCTCAGTTCTTCAGCTAGCTACATGTTTCTCTGTCCTGTTCTTCACTGTGCTGTGTCCCACTGCTTTATGAAGAGACATCTGTTTAATGGTGTATATGTAGTAAAACTCTTGTTTGCAGAAATGGGGAGATTACATTGTTAATCTTGGGAACAGGTTGTGGAAAAATAGTTCTTATGCTGACATCAAAAGCACAGGCTATTGAAGAGAGTGGAGTTTCATGGATGTTGAGCCTCTGTGAGGAAGAAAAGTTTATGGTGGCAGACAGTTGTTTTATTTTCTAGCAACTGTGGGTAAACATTTTAATTTTGTTTTCTTATCATGTGCAGTAGGAGTATCTGGAACTGTTTGGAGATACCTCCTAATCTAATTATTGCAGAATCCAAATACCTGAACACAAATAAAGCTATACAGGATTTTTCTTTGCTTGGGCTGCTTAACAGCTCATGTTTGAAGGATGATTTCAACATCTCAGATGTTGATTAGTTTTAGAATACTAATAACCAGTTCAGACTGAAGAATGATGTTTTTACTGTCCTTTAGTGAATAGCAGCAGCCTGCAAAATCAAAGCATCTGTGCTGTTTTCCCTGTAGGAGCATGTACATCCACTGTGCAGTAGTTCTCATGCTAAAATACATACTGGCCAAACTGGATGAACAATTTTTTAAGTTGACCTCATACATATTTATATGAATGAATGAATGATTAGAGTGTCTTGCTTCTCTTTACACTTGATAGTTGAAATTTATGCCTATATGATCAGGTATCCATTACACTCTGACATTTCACTGCTCAGACACTTTCCCAGAGGGTAATTTATTTATTCTTTTTATCTGCTTGTTTGTAAAACTAGTATAGGAGGGGTTTTACATAAGGGGAAATGAGGTTTTGGCTGCAGGGGGGAAATATGAAACATAAGAGAATATCTGGAAGCCCTGCAGGCTAAGAGGATGCTCTGTTTCATGGTGGTGTTACATCCTTCGGTGGTACATCAATACTGTATTGTGTCGGAAGCAACCCCTGCAGTTTCCCAGCCAGAGTGTCTTGTGAAGTCTCTGAGTCAGCAGATAATGGAGACAAATTTGGTATTTGAGAGAGGCTTTAAAAGAGATTTTATTCTTGGTTTGTTTTGTCTTTGTTTGTTTGTTTGTTTGTTTTTTTCAAATTGACATAAAAAAATCAACAAAGCTTCCTAAAAACACCTTCTTAGTTTTTCTATATTTAATTCCTCTTGTTCTTATTTAAGTGTTATTTTCATAACACTTCTTTTCAGTGTGGTCTGTTTAGGTTTTTATACCATTCTCATCACTATTGTTTCTGAGTGCACTTGAATACTATATAAAATGACATGACAAACATCTGTCACATGTTGCTCTTCCATCCTCTCCCCAGGGAAGAATCATGCCTGCAGTGCTGTATTTTTGTAAGACTTTTGTGTTGGTTTTGTTGGCTTTTTTTTTAAGCTATATACATGTCACTGTAAGTTTATGTTAGAGCAGGATGGCTCAAAAGACAATCCTTTGTACTTGGAAGTGAAGGAGGTGAAGGTTTTGAGTTATTATCTGAGTATCTCCCTCATAAATATGGGAAAGGGTGCCAATACTCAGCCACTTGCTCTTTAGTTTCAAAACCTGCTGCTATTTTTCTGGGATTTTCTGAGACATGCTAAGAGATAATTGTGGGAAAGCTAAAACAGAGGACTTGGTTTTGCCTTTTTTTTTAGCATGTAGTAAAATCAGTGGTCCTTCTGGTTTGTGTTTGTGATCCATTTCCAGCTTCTGCAGGACTGTCTCTTGGACAAACCCTTTCCTCTCACAAGTCACTGGCAGATAGTCTGCAGATAGGGTCAGATACACTGAGCATTGTATTGAAGTATGAGCCTTCACCGTGGTGGTGGTAATTTTATGGGAACATCTAGTCAAGGAAAGGGAAATAATCATGACCTTCTGCGTACTGTACAGAACAGAATATGGCATTATGTCAGGCAGTATATTGAGACAAATATTCTCACAGTCAGAGTTGCCTGGACTTCTCTGCTACAGTGACCAATTTGCTAGTAGCCTAAGGCTGCAAAGTAGCGTTAACTGGCAGAGAGAGATCATTGCAAGTGACTTTGGTTGTTCTTAAGGCAGCTGGCTGCAAAACCTGCGTGTTCAGTTCTAGCCAACTACTCTTAATTGGCTTGGAAGAGGTGCTAATGGTTGCTTGAGTCTAGGATGAAGAAGCTCCTGGAGTGGGCAATTCTTCTGCCCTTAAAAAAATGTACAGAAAATACATGGTCCACTTTTAATAAAACCAGTTTTTATTTTTCTGACCAATTGCATAATTTTAGAGCTACATTTAAATTACTTTCTCATTTCCTTTTCCTTTTTTTCCCCAGGACTACATAGGATGTAGTGTAACAATACTCGGTTTTGTATGAAGGTTACTTTTGCTTGGTAACAAGATGAGTGTGCAGTTTCACAACCTGACTTGCAGAGGCATTGATTCTGGATGTGTGGATTTATCAGTGTAAATTCAGCAGAGTCTGGCCTTTCTTGGATTACATCTTGTAGCACATCTCATTTTAGGATTCATAGTTTTTTAGCCTAGACAGGACGGTTGCCATCACAAAATTGATCCCACCTCATACTCACCATGTAATTTTATTAGACGAGTTTTTTTTCATGAAGTGTGTCAGTTTTGGCATGTGTGGCTTTTTTTGTGTGTTTTTTTTTTTTTAGCTCTAGCTTGTCTTTTAGAAATATACTCCATCTTGATTTAAGGTCCTTAAGCGATGGGAAATTCATGATAGATGAAGTGTTCCACAGTTAATTATTCAAACTCTTAAAAAAATTCTTTATTTCTGGTACATGTTTCTAGCTTCAGCTTCCAGTTGTTGAACTTTGTTAGGCATTTCAATGAAATTTAAAGAACTCTCCAGTATCAAAAATACCTTCACACTTATATCTGGAGAGGAAGACTAAATTGCATCTTAACCTTTTATGTGCAAGCTATACACCTGAACTTTGTTCAGCAGTATCTGTTTTCCAAATCTCCAGTTGTTTCTCTAGCTCCTTTTGAACTCTTTCTATTCATCTACTTAAAATAAAAACACCAAAGTTGAGCCCAGTATTCTAGTGATGATCTTACTAATGCAGAATGTGATGCTAGTAGTGATTCTGAGCACTGTTTGAATATTCACCTTCTTTCCATGCAGTGTTCCTTTTCATGTCAGATCACCATTTCTTATACACCACTTAGTATAACTGCATAGTTTCTTATTCTAAGACACAGACAACGATAGGATTTATGCCCAATTAGGCAATAAATCTGCGTGAATGGAGCTGTGAATTATGAAATTAGACCTTGTCTCCTTACTTGCATGCTCCAGAATGTGTGTGCATATCATTCACAGTTCCTTTTACAGTCTTATGACATGTAAAAGTAACTATTCTGACAACTGCAGTGGGAAAAAAGGTAGAGGTCAAATATCTGACATTTATTTGCAGTTAAAAAAGAATCCATATTAACAGGCATCTGTCCCCATCCAAAAATTTAGAAAACAGAATTACTAAGTTGTGCCCTTTATTAGTAATCCAGTCATTAGCTGTGACTTAAGCCACTCTTGGGCATGGGCTATTCTATGAGGTATGGGTAGGAAAGGAAGACAAAGTTATGTTAGGAGATTAAATAATTAATGAGTCAACAAGTTTAAGCAGGGCTCCTAATCACAGTTTCTGTGTCACAATTCTGAGAGGGTAGTGAAGCAGTTGTTTGCCATGTTCTACTCAAATGCCACAGATAGTAGAGAGAAAAAAGAAAGGCAAAGTCCATCTCCTTTCCAAAAGGACAGGGTTGTTGTTCTGGCCATAACCACTCATCCAAGTGAAGGGAATACAGCTGTCAGACCACTTAGGAAATCAAATCCTTTTTGTAATTTGTGGATTGGGCTGGTGATGGGATTGGGCTGGTGTCAGCAACATCAGAGTGAACAGGCAAATACAAGCTGTTGATACATGGCTTGGTAGCTGGTGTCACCATAACAATTTTGGCTTTTTTGACAACAGGATGACCTATACCGAACCAGGTTTGCTGACACCTAATGGGAAACACCTTTCTCAAAGAGAGAGTTTTTCATAAGAGATTACAGGGCTGATTGACAGGGCTTTAAACTGGGTATGAAGAGGGAGGGGGATGTATCCAGACTAGCTAGAGATGCCTGTGGGTGTCATATTCCAGTACTTGTGGGGCGCTGTGCTGACATTTTGGAGAACCAGAAGGTCTTCCACCCCGCAACGGTAAAACCATACACTCAACCCCCCCTCTGAAATTCTTACACACCAATACATGCAGCATGAGGAGTAAGCAGGAGGAATTGGAGATCTATGTTCAGTTGCAGGGCCATGATTTCATGGCAATTACTGAGCTATGGTGGGATAGCTCACATGACTGGAATGTTGTCATGGATAGTTATGTACTTTTTAGAAAAGATAGGCCAGCAAGGTGAGGTGGTAGAGTTGCTCTTTATGTGCGTGATCAACTGGAATGCATTGAGCTTTTCCCAGGGAGGGATGAAGAATGTCTTGAAAGCTTATGGGTGAGAATTAAGGAGCACGCAAATATAGGTGAAACTGTTGTAGGTGTCAGCTACAGACCAACAAACCAGGAAGAGGATGTTGATGAGATCTTCTGCAGGCAGCTGGAAGTAGCCTCAAGATCACATGTTCCGGTGATCATGGGTGACTTCAATCACCCTGATATTTGTTGGAGAGGTCACATGGCGAGGCATACTCAGCCCAGAAGGCTCTTGCAATGCCTCAGTGATGTTCAAAGTGGCAACAAGGAAGGGATTGCTGCTGGACCTTGTGTTAATGAGCAAAGATGAACAATTAATGAATAAGGGTTGGGGATGTGAAGGCTGGGGGCAGCCTTGGTGGTAGCAATCACGACATAGTAGAGTTTAGTATCATACAAGGAAGAAGCAAGGCAACAAGTAAGATGGCAACCCTGGACTTCAGGAGGGCTAACTTTGTCCTCTTCAAAGACCTACTTGGGGGAATCCCTTGGGCTAAGACTCTAGAAGGCAAGGTGGCCCAAGAGAGGATAGAAAGGGGAAAATGTGGGCCCCCTGCTGTACGATGCTGGAGACCTGGTGACAGAGAATGCTGAGAAGGCAGAGTTACTGAAGGCTGCCTTTGCTTCAGTCTTCACTGCTAAGACCAGACCTCAGGAATCCCTGACCCAGGAAGTAAGAATGAAAACCTGGAAGGAGGAAATCTCTCCACTGGGTGATGAGGATTGGGTTAGAAATCGCTTGCGTAAACTGAACATGCACAAATCCAGTGATGGGCTGCACCCACGAGTGCTGAGGGAGCTGGCTGATGTTGCACTACCACTCTCCATCATTTTTGAAAGATCATGGAGAACAGGTGAGGTGCCTGAGGACTGGAGGAAAGCCAGTGTCAC